>JAVTVY010027547.1:0-115071 GCA_036873755.1 Hanleya hanleyi
ACAACAACAACAACAAGGATGATAGATGAGAGAACAACAACAACAACAGCCGCGTTGGACATGTTTACAATTCAAGAAGACTCTTGTTCGATCAGAGGCCGCCATTTGGCGCTGCATCTGTCATATTCTCGGCTGCTCTTGTCCAATCATAAACCGTCCTTTGAGAAAGTTTCATCTTTGCTCGTGTGACCTAATCATCATCGGGCAGTTCAGGATACCACTGAGGCAGCATGTCTTGAAAGAGTTGTTTGCGCATTCTGATCGCATTTTCCAGGGCCTTGGTGGGTGGTAGCCCCATATCCTCTTCCAAGTGACGCTTGGTCTTCATGATGGACCTGTACGTGGGATCGCCTTTCATTTCAAGCGATAGCAAGGTATATTCTTCATAAATCGCCATGGATGTTGATGCAGGGGCGCATTTGGGTGTATGCCTGTTGTAAGTTAATCCTGTCCGGCGTTCTCGATTGCAGCAGAGTGAATATTGATAGCTGCTCTCACAATACGATCCAAGAAGCTAGGTACTGCCTCACTTTCCTCGGACGTAGGCCGACTATCTGAGGTCAAGCTCTCCGTATCACTAGATAGAATCTCAGCAATCTCTGTTTCGGTATCAGTCAATGGGACTCTCATCAGTCTCTGTATCGGCTTCTTGTGCCTCGGGGTCTTCAATCCCATGTATATTTTTCTCGTGTCGCATCATATCTTAACGTCTGGTGAACGTGCGTTCGCACTTAGAGCAAGTATAAGCCATGTTGACGGTTGAATGTCGACTGTGCGTGTTTTGGGAATAAACTTGCTCTTATAGACGGTAACGCTCATCAACGTTTAGCTTAACGCTTCAACGACCTGGTGAACTAGCTCAGAAGCTCTGATTTTCATGGAATTGCCACCAATACATCGAAATGCAGTGACGCCCGTCAAAGCCCGTCGTTACGACTTAACACCCGTCTCAACGCCTTAACGCCCTATCTGTACGCCTTAACGCCCGTCTCAGCGCCTTAACGAGCGATAAAGGGGATTTGGAGGATGATTGACCTTTGACCCCTGCGGACACCCATACCTGGTGCACTCGCACTCTGGTTTACCCTTTGCCCTACGGGTTATACGGTACAGGGTGCACCAGCGATGTCTCTGATACTCTATACTTGAAACTGGTGGCAATGTAAATACCTTGTAATATGAAAGTCCCAAGTAAAAATGTAGAAAATTAATAATTGACAATCTTTGACCTTGACCTCTGGTGACCTAATTACCTCGAAATGTAGCTTAACTAATCCCTGAATAGACCTAAGACATGGCCATCAGCATCTGGAGTAGTTATTTGTCAAAATATGCAACTAATTTCAAGCTGTCTAACTTCATACAATTTTGCCTGGTTTTAGCGCAATAAAAAGACCATTTTTGAAATGCGTCAAAAACAGTTCTGTGCCACAGTCTAAATAATAATAAACTCCACTTGTTTAGACTTATTTTAGACTTGGGTACTTCTTGGCTTCCATTTGAACCCATTTAGGTTAAGAAGGTCCCATTGGTATGGTATCTGCAGCGAGTTTTCCTACAGGTGGTCACGTTTAGACAGGGTTCAAATTTCGTGACCTTTTGACCTCTGGTGACCTACATAAGTGAAATATTAGCATTTAACAGGTACCAACATATAGAGGATCAGATTACCAACATTTCGAGTGGCCGAATGTCACTATATCACCATTACTTGCAAAGATATTCGACTTTATATTTCACCTACCCCCAAATCTGGTCCCTCAGATTGGACACGGGTGTTCTTCTTTAAGAGGTGATTACTACCACTAACCTGTGTGTCCTGGATTGCTTTCAAAGTTTTTATCCATCTAAGGATATAGAACTTTCAAAAAAACATAATGAGAATTTGCCACCCCAGGTGGTACCAATTGATGAAATTTTGGGGTCTGGCTCATGGACTATGGGTAGACAGGTTGTATAACGTGGACATTTCGCTGAAATCAATTGCCGCAAAGAGGTAAGAAAATAAACTAAAATAAAATATAAAACGTTTAAATGAAATGAAAAAAAGGATAATAAATTTAATTTATTTGTCTGGTCGAGATATGTCAACCAAACCGGGATATTTTGGCCCAGAATAACTTGTGCATATATGGATGCTGTCATAATGTTTGGCCAGTCCCCACCGTCATCGTGATAATGAATGTTAATGAATATAAACTCAAAGCCGCCCAGGTGGATAGGTGTGTGTTGAGGGGAAGGCGTGAGTTCGGGGTCAATTCTTGGACATTCTAGTCAACTCGTTTTATCCGCCAGGATCTTCCACGTTAGTTCAGTTATTGTGAGCCATAAGCCAATTATGACGGATTTAGTCTGTTCCCATATTATGTTCACTTTGTACCATTGTCATAAAGATTCAATAAATTCGACGTACTCAAAGATGAAAAATTCTTGGATCAATACCTTTTCCTAATAATAGCGGTCTCAACAATATCGCTAATCTGTTGCTGGAACATACTTTTTATATTGTCTGGTAAAATACTACTGATTCCACCATTTATTTGACCAAATAATTCATTGAAATGGATGTTTGATTCCCCACTGACTTTGATTCTAGTCTAATCGTCTATGTTGGACGTTAGCATAAAGCACTTCTTTGTTGATTCTCTTTTCAACTATTAAATTACTGGAAATGTTATGCGAAGCAGTTTTGTAATAAACAGGGAAACTATGCTTAGCAGACAGACTGTTATTCTATTTCACACGAAGGATTCTCCATCATAGCAAAAAACTGATTATGTTAACCAAACGATACTCAACGCAGTGCAGAATATATAGTCCTCGTCATTGAAATACTGGTCAGATTTTGGTCAACTTCGTCGTATTTTTGCTATGATGGAACACCCCATGGAAAGGCAGGAGAGGAAAAGTACGAACCACATCATTAGACTGTGAGTCATGTGTTAATGCATCCGTAGGTGCGTCTGGAACACCATTGCTCAAGTATTAACATTGGGAAAGGCTGGACGGTGCTGTGAATGATGCTGGACGTTGCTGTGAAGTCATTCAGATTTCATGACGGATTTCATCAAGCAAATTGTGCTAAACACTCGTGTCCACTGCTTTTCTGATGGCGATAAATAATCCGATCGTTAACCAGGTACGGCTTAAACGTTGGACATACCGGTTCGCCTCAGATCACGGAAGTTATTCAACGTTAAGCTCGGTCAATACTTGGTTGGGTGACCGGGAGCTGTACTGGCTGGGCCGATCCATGTCCAGGGTAATGGGAACTGTGAGCACTATCGTGTTCTGGCAGATGTTGGCACCGTTGTGATAGGTCTATCAAAAACTAGGTTGAAAACGACGTTAAATCCTACTACTCACTCACCGACCGTGAACAAATGCCTTTGAAGTCATTCATCCATTGTATGTTTCCGAAGTCATATGAAACTCCCTTATGTTAAATAAGTTCAGGTAATTTTACTTTGCCTTTCTCGGTTATCAAACGGCTCTTTTTTGTAAATTTTATAGGTACTACAGACGTATCTACCTCTTATAATTGGAGGCAGCACAGATAATCGTGCAGAAAAATTGACCTCAAGCGTTCAAAACATATTTAATTTGCTGGAATTTTTATAGTTAATTCTGGCTAATCATTTGAATTAGTTTTACTTTTGCTGATTAATAAGACAATTGTTATCGTTTCCAATAACTATAATGAGGATCGATTGAAATTGACCCGGCGCTGAGAAAGTTAAACATAGCCCAAACCCAAGAATTAAAAAAAAATTCTCAATGGTCGCCTGTCCAGATTGAGTGTTGGTTTATCATACTTAGTGTAAGTTCGTCTCCCGTCACGTGAAAGTGAATACGTGAAAGTGGAAATGACGAATGACTTAAATTAACATGGCTCGAATATTGCCCAAGAAAAAAACTAGAAGAAGTTCAGCATGATAATTCTTCGTGCGATTTAAATTACATGAATGGCTATAAATCTTGAAAATATACAAAGAGACGGAGAGCGCAATTAAGTTGTGCAGGTCTTGAAAACGACCAAAACATATACTATGGAACGATTTGCAAGAGGTGGGAAAAAGTGAGTTTCTGCCAACTAAAAAGCAACCATATGACTCTGAATGTTATGTGTCGAAGGATACTTTTCTGTAGACCATAGAACGGTGGATTCTCGGACGTAGCCATGTCATCTCAGTCGCGCTTTTATTGTAGCTGTTCATGCGGAGACTAAGAAGTATCCACACTACTACCTCTGGAGCTATGATGACAGATCAGCTCAAACAATTCGTGTGATGTTAATGGATCAATGAGTAAACGCCTCAACCTTGAGTATTGGGTTTGCAGTACATTTCCTCTGCTCTTACCTGTCGATCCTCGATTTTCATAAATATATTGTTACATTCGTCACATTGTGACAACGTTAAATAAAATGCTACACGTTTTTTTACAATTCATTCGTTGCCATCCCCGTGATTCACAGAGAGGTTAAACAGCGTTTTCTTTCCCAATTCCGGGAAGATACCTTGATTGTGCGATGGAGAACACAATGGGTTTCCTCCAGGAATTTGGTGATCGTGAACTGCGATGTTCCAGAGAAGAGGACGAGACAAGTTTTCTATGACAGTGTTAAGTGAAAAAAAGAAATACCTATCTTAATGAGAACCAGTTATGCTCACAGATATTTAGGACGTATGACGTGGAGCTGCTAGGTTAACAAATATACAGCAAGGGGACTAGCAGGACTGCACATAAGCATACACTGCTCCTGTGAAGTATTAGCCTGACAGTACAATAAACAGCTGTTCTTCAACGTATGAATTCTATTCAGCCATTGTCTGATTATCATTGTCATGAAGAAGTACATTAAATTGAGATAAGATTTCTCGTTGTGCTAGTAAATTATTAGCCTGAACTACTAATGAAAAATGCAATTAAATATCGTACTCTATTTGCCGGAGCATTTGATTGGACTCAATATCTCGATAAGGACCATAAATTGTTTGTCTTACCTGGATAATTATTTGAATGCTATCTGGGAATCGTCCTCTAAGCTCGAATATATGAACGAAGCTTTGATCCTGTCTGACCTGGGGAAGGCGGATTCCGCCCCTTCATCGATGAACTAGCGCCCCTAAATCGGGGATTATTTAGAGCTGAAACTTTGTGTGACTTCGTATGAGGGCCATTTTAGGACCAACGACATAACCCGTGATCAGCGTATCGTGGGGAAATAGAATTGGCGACCATTTTTTCGTATTTTTCTTCGCAATTTTTCGCTGTTGCAGTGTGCAAGAAATAATTCACTACACATATCATAATTATTTTATAATTCACCATGCAGTTTTTGCGAAGAACAATGCATAATAATACGCTCTGCGAAAATGAGGCCACTGTGATATCATATTTGAGGATATCTTTCATATTTAAGTCATATAATTCCCCATTCAATTCTTTTTGATCACATTCCTTTCAGAAAGGAGATGTCTCTAACGGATCAACAACATTATGAATTCTTGTCTAGAATCTGATTTATTTCTGTATCAGTAATTTGCACAGTGCTGACCTGTCTCTTCTTCCTTTCAGTCAAATAGTAATAGCTTTACTTTCGTGTAGCTCCATTGCCGAACGAGTAAGATTGCATATCTGCAAGTAAAACGTATTGGTGAATTAGCTAAAATAACTACGGAATAGACAAACTTTTAAAGCAATCTTATGAACACATTGTTCAAGAAATGTCAGATCCATCTGTTCATTTAAATGTCAACAGTTGATAACATTACCGAAGGCTTTAAACTAACTGACACAAGGTCACACTGAACCAAGTTCCAGTATCCATTATTTGTGATCATACCCCAGAGAGTAGTAGTTTTGTCTACACACTATTGGCAACACCTCTTACAAAAAAAACCCAGACAAATAGAGCCAGTTACACTGTATATGAATTTTGCTGTCCCGGGTGAGGTTTAATGACCAGATTAAATGAACACACTAATACTAATAGTGAAATTCACTCCCATGTTATGAAATGCGATGCTTTCCAGCACATTTATGACTTAATATTATTACCAGACCGTAATACCAGGTCGGTCACGGAATTTAAACCAACTGCACATATGCTACTACCTTGCACTAGAGTAATTGACTATGTCAAACACTGGAGTGAGTTGATGCTCAAGGAAGCTATTGCCATAAAAGATAAAAGTCCTGACCTCAATCACGGTTTGAAAGCATCTAAAGAATTAATTGTGTTCAAATGAGTTCAAGTCATTGTTTATAGAATCTTAATCTCTAACATAGCTTGATACCATGTAGAGAATTGTGTTCCATTTTTTTTGTTTTGAAAACTGCTCACTATGATCCATTGTATATAGAATGCTCAGCATGGACGTTTAACTGTATTCACCCTGTATATATACTCTTGTAATCTTGCTACCTGTATATTTCTGACGATGGTATAACCTTTACCGAAATATAGAATATCACAATGACTTCACTTTTCGGAGTTACTTTCATTCTAGCAAATATAGCCAGTTGTTGAACAGCTAAGTTTAACATGTGAATTAACATAAGAAGAATGTCTAGTTAATAAAGAACAGATAGTTGTTGAAGTGTTAAAAAGTGTTATATTACAGAATAATATTACAGAAACAGCGCTATGCTACCAAATCTAAACGGAATATATCACGGTTAGACAAACTACTGACAGTATAATAGAGTAAGACGGTACCATGTACTTTAAGGTTTTGAAGACAGGAGAGTGATTGTGCTGATTTGTTAGTACAATGTTGTTTCTCTGGGAAAATCTGGAAAGGTGTGGCCGCGGAAGTTGAAATTGGAAATTGAAACTATATGACCAGAAGTTATTTTCACATCAGGACAAAGTTTCGATCAAGCCATGGTTAGACGATTTAGAACGGCCAAACACGATCAACTCACGAACATTTACTAAAAAAAGTATTGAGCCGTGACATGATTTAGACATACGCGAATAACTGTGTTTCCCAAGTACTTTTGTCAGGGCTATGAATACTGAGTCATGTCTGCATGTTTATTTACAAGGTCATTGATCTTCCGGCCATCAATTTACTAATACAAGAACAGCATTAGTATTGTGGCTGAGCACCATTTTTTTAATGATCGTGAAATGATGGATTGAAGCTGACCCATCTCGGCATAGTAAATGAACATGTTATATACAAACATTCCGCATGACGGTGAACGACCTCAGTGACTCTAGTTTTCAAAAAAATCCAAGATGGCTTTCAATAATATGTCAAACATGTAAATACCCGTCTTTCCGTTCAGTGTTAGTCTAGAATGTTCACTAAAATGCCTAAATATACCTTTGTGTTGCTCAGAAATTAATATATTGGTAATTCTAACCCTTTGCAAAAAAAGTCAAAAAAAGTCAAACCTCGTATCGTAAGATATGTAAACTATATAAACTATGTAAACTGTGAAAGATGGTGTAAAAGTGCTGCGCAATTGTTGCTGAACCATGCTAAGTGGCACAAAGCATGTCATCCTAAGTTTTCCCAGCAAAAAACTTGAAAGATCGAAAGATCGCCCAAAGAACAAGCGAATAAATAGCGCTGGTTTGGGGAAACAGAAGTCTAAGCACCAATCACTCGGAGCCTCTGGTAGGACCGAGCAATCTCCTGTATGTACGCTCAAGGAGTGCTGCATATATGCTCAAATGTGACTCCAGACAAGTCTATGGAAGATGTCTACCCTGCTGTAAGATACAGAACTCTTATCACATATTGCCGGAGGAGGTTTAGCGGCAAAAGTTTATTGGAGCTAAATAACATAATATCTGTTTGATGGCTTACAATAATTGCTTCAGAATTTTGAAGAGAAAGAGACAAGTCGTAGGCAGGTAAAAGTTAAGACATTGTAGAATCCAAGGTGTCCCCAGAGCCATTTTTCTACATTGAAAGAAATGTTGAAAAGAGAACCTACATATTCAGGTTTGCTGAGTTACGTGTAGCATATGAAGTGCGACTAAGCATTCTGGAAGACGAAGACCATCAGCAAATCCAGGCTAAAGAATAGGCTTCTAGCACACTTTCTGGTGGAGTCAGGAGTTGTCTGATTAAGGACCGTAATTTACATGGGTTACCTCTTCAACTTTCACTTTCAACCGATGACAAGATTTGGCTCTTTCTCTCCGCACTTCTGACAAATCCCTAAATGGTTTTGGGGTACAAGGTGGTATTACGGACTACATCAACGATTGTCCATTATATCGGACTGGGCGGAAAAAGTTTTCTGATATATTTTTAAATGTTTCTTCAATATTCAACTCTAGAAAATATCAAAAGAGGGAAAAAATCTGTGTCAGTTTGATTGGCCGCCCCCAACCCAAATCCGATTCTCAGATGTCGGGTTGCATGCGATCTATTATGTCGCCTCTGGCTCAAAACGATCTTTGGAAATGTTTGCTGATTTTTTCATACGTTTTAGCAGAAAAGCTAAACTACATCATGTGGTAGGTCATTCATGGTGGCGAATGTTAGGGAGTATCGTTTTCGCAAGATGTGCGTAATGAATTTATTACATAATAAGTAAGTCGCATATTTAGTGGTTTGTGACCTGTAAGCCCACAAACATCTATTATCACATGTTGCTTCAATAGTAACCTAATCTCCTCCGACAGTCAGAGATAACATGTATTTCGGTATCTTGAGCTGGCCAACCTAATCCCTCCGACCCGAATCGGTTTGTGTTTTGATAATTTTCTATCTTCTTTCACATCCACTTAATTCCAAGTCGACGAGCACTGCATCAAGTTTGAAAGCCCTTGCCATTCCTTGCTAAATCATCGTAGTATTTCAAAGCTCCCTCGTCAGGTTTCTCCACAGGACACTTGAAATCCCCTCGTCTCTCACCATAAAAATACAACTTGAGTAGAGTACTGAAACTTACCACACGGTATCTTAAAAAAAATGCAGGATGGCCGTCATGATGACGTGACCGTGACGTCATATTCGCTGAAGCTTTTTTATAGCCTATTTTGGGGCCAATTTATCGAAATTTTTATTTGTCGATTCTTTTTTTAAGAACCACTAAGTATAATAAACAATACCTAGTTTTACCTAATTACAAGCGTCTAGTCCGTCATTCATAATCCAGCCGTCGTCCATTAGAGAATATCCGCGTCCATAATCCAAAGACCTATTTCATATTCCATATTACAGTATTAGCACCAAATTCAAAAAGACAATCATAGTATACATAAACGTAAGCTTGTTTCCTGCAAGAGAGAAGCGGTCAACAGTTTTCAATGATGCCGGCAAGACATCATGATGTTCCAAAAATATCAAATCCGTATCGCTGATCAGTATTCTTAATCCATAATATTCGTTGTAAAGTCGTCATCTAAAGAATGATGTATCTCAGTCACGCTTTGATTGTGACTGTCCATATGAGTACCATGAGGATCTTGAAGTACATGGGTTCATACGGCCCCTAGCCCCAGGTTAAGCAGAATTAGACACAAGTTACGAAACATAGCGCCATAGATCTTGCACGCTACGTTCGTATTTTGCTATCAGCATGCGATATGTATCGCCAAATTTGAGAAACTTTGAGTGGAGGCGCTTGGTGGAATAGCCCTGTTTTATAAGTTTCTGCAACAATGTTTTGTGACGTTGATTAAAATCATCACATTTAACACAGGATCTAGCAAATGCTACTAAGCGAGATATGTATACGCCATATGCAGGTCTCACTGGAATATTACTGTCCAGAAAGGGATAACTTTCTTGTCATTTTTCGTCCGAAAAAGGGATAACTTTCTTGTCATTTTTCGTCCGAAAAAGTGCAAAGAAGTGGGCAGAAAGGACTGAAAACACGACTTTCTGGGATACATATCTGCCATTTTGAATTTTCCCACGATCCTTTGCTCTGGATGATATGCAAATGACATTAAAATGACTCCAATACGATAAGCTAAAAAGTCACGAAGTTTAAGCCGCATAGATTTCGTCGTTTTGGAGCAGTTCCCTAAGTGAGGAGAGGGCGCGGAAAGTGCCCCTCCCCCCACAAAAAGACCAAGTTGGGTTCACAATCATATCTTTTGACAACATTTATGGTTGCAAATGGTTCGAGGTATCAATATATCAATTTCTAGGCTTCACAAAGGCATATTTGGTCATTTTAATGAATACACTATTATTATAAACTCAACAAGAAGAAATACGGGTATTTATAGGCTTGACAGTCGTACTGGCCGCCATCTTGGATTTTTCGAAAACTAGGTCACTCAGGCCGGGCACCGTAATGCGGAATGTTTGTCCATGTCATGTACATTGACTCTGCCAAGGTTGGTGCTTTAATCCAGCATATCAAGATTTCATTGAAAAATGGCGTAAAGCCACTAGACTAGAATTTTGTATTATTGTCGCTATAAAGCTGAAATATTGCTGAACGCGACGTTAATGCCTAATTCCCCCCTCTCTTTCTCCTTAAATTATGTTGTACGATGGCGATAGTCTGTAGGGTCAGATAGGTGGGAAATGACTGAACTTGAAGTGAACACCAGGTCCACTGTGTTGTGTTGTGCATGCTGCCCTCATAGCTTGATGTAAAAACACCCGGACGTTTCAGTATATTCACGTTTTATCATTTAAATGCGCATCAATGAGGATGAGTTCATTTAGGATCACAAACCAGATCATCATACCAATTCGGAATCAAACTTCGGATTTGGTATGTTTGGAAAGTATACGGCTTTCGGATTTCAAACGTTCCCTTGTAAAGTTCTACAGACATAGGGAAAAACTCTCGCAGATTGGTAAATAAATGAAAATCAGATATACATCAGATATACATCAAATTCAAGTTGCATGCGTCTAGTCCGTCATTCAAAATTCAGCCGTCGTCCATTAAAGGATATTCGCGTCCATAATCCGAAGACCTATTCCATATTCCATATAACAGTATTAGCACCAAATTCAGAAAGACAATCATAGTATACATAAACATAGGCTAGTTTCTTGCAAGAGAGAAGCGGTCAACAGTTTTCGATGATACCGGCAAGACATAATGATGTTCGAGAAATATCAAATCCGTATCGCTGATCTAGGATTTTGGATTTCGGATGTGCCTCCTATAATCTCATTTTCTCGTCAGAACGCAACGGTAAGTCCAGATTATGCATATCAGGCTGCTACTTTACGAAAACCTCTCATCCATGGATAATTTAATTGGGATAATGGAATACATCATTCTGTAAACTTAGACGTTTTCTTTCCTGTCATATGTGCTTACCGGTACTGCGAAATTGAGCAAAACGTATAGCTTGACCAAATATGAACCTATTAGCTGACATGGTAGTATTATTGAATAGCAATTCGAACATACCTTCAGTCCGTCTCAATGACATAGCATTGTACCGAAAGTGGTGTTGAATTCCCGATAAACACCGGCGAACACCTGCAGTGCTGTGACGTTGATGGTTAATGGGGATAACTTTTGTGAGCGCGCGCGTAATTGATACTTTCCCGCAATTTCCAACAATGTTCGCATTGACTAGCTGGAAAGTGACGCCTCACTCAAAAATTGTTTTCATCAATGTGGAAGGCATACACTAACATATTTTAGCTAATTTGATAGAATCCCGTAATAAATATTCGAATGTGCATGTCCGAATCGAAATAAAGACCTCGGAAGTCGGTTTCAAATTTCCGAGATAAACACCAGTTGGCATTCGTCCAGCAGTTTAGACCCGATGCCGCGCGCCAACTTGTGTTTATCTCGGAAATTTGAAACCTCTTCCGAGGTCTTTATTTCTTAAATACACTTTTCACAATCGTGATAAGATCGATTGCTTACAAGGTATGCAAATGTGAACCACATTACTTTTCTTTGGTATTAAAATTAAAGTCGTGCTGTTCCTACGAAGTAGGCTACCATCTGCAAATTGTCCGGTAGTCAGTGAGTGAGTGAGTGAGTGGATGAGTTCATCCGAATCCTTTCGTCGGCAAAATAAAGAGAACCGTTGACATTAGAATCTTATTTTTGTTTGCATGAAAGTGCATTAGGGGACTGTTACCTGCAAGTTCTGAGCTGACCTACTTTTGGTGAAAATTTCTGGTTATTTTTGATGAAAATCACTTTTGATTCTGACTGGGCTGTGCCTATCTTAATATAGACAGGATTTCAACTTTGGGCGGGGGAGTTCCAAGAGTTCGGTGCGCGTCGGAGTACTAATGCCTACCCTACTTCGTAGGTCCTGTGGCGTTAGTCACACTGCCATGTGAGTAATCACGATTTCGAAATGTGGTACTGGTCATAAAACTGACAACATGTATGATAAAACGTGGCCTGTGTTCAATGATAATCCATCTAGAAACTAGCTCTATATTCTGGAATTTAGAATTTTTCTGGAAATGATAAATACTCTCTTGTACTTTCAGAAGTCCTGATTGGCATAATATTTTATACTATTCAAGATAATTACCCCTGAATGGTTTGGGATGATAGCTTTATTGCATATTGTTCTATATTTACTTAACCCTACCTGGCCTGGGGGGGCCATTATGGCCCCCCCTACCAAACTTTCTGAACTATCTCCGGAACGGCAAACAATGGAGAGCTGAAACTCCGTGACTTTATCGTTTGTCTTATTGGGGTCATTTTGAGCCTATTTTCATAACCCCCCGAGCAGAGGATCATGGGTAAATTCAAGATGGCGGCCATCTGATGTTTTTGTCATATTTCTTCAAAATTTCTGCTTTTCCGCAATGAAAAGTGGGCAAAAGCTATTTTATTTCATATCACATTAATATTTGCTAAGTTTTCATGCAGTTTTTGTGGAGAAATTGCAAAAATTAAAAATTCGGAAAATCTGACCGAAAAATTGACCAAAAAATGTCGTTTTTCAAAATGGCGTCACTGTGACGTCATCAAAGCGGCCATCTTGGATTTTTTTACATTTTCTGGTAGAGCTTGACCCAAGGGTATAGTGTAATAAGTTTCAGACCCCTAGCTCAAGGGGTAAGAAAAATCACTAGGGGGGGCCATTTCGGCCCCCCCCCCAGGCATGGACAGGTCCCAAAAAGCCCAGGCCAGATAGGGTTAAGAATTGTTATAAATTCTTGAGAAAAAAAATTCAGAAGTCCTGATTGGCATAATATTTTATACTATTCAAGATAATTACCCCTGAATGGTGTGGGATGATAGCTTTATTGCATATTGTTCTATATTTACTTAAGAATTGTTATAAATTCTTCAAAATTTTTAGGACTGAAACTTTCCTTTTCTTTTTTAAGACAAATAATCTGTCCGTGGTGGGGGAGGGGGGAGAATTTCTTGTAAATTATAAGCTTTTTTTAAGAAAACGTTTCTTTCTCATGGACGGGACACCCTAGTTTAAGTTTCAAGTTTCCGAAGTTCCCTAGTTCCAAGTTCCAGTTCCCCCCAAGCTCTCCCTCCGAAGTTTCAAGCTCCAGTTCCCCCAAGCCGCACCTCCAAAGTTCAAAAGCTACAGTTCAAAAGCTCCCAGACCCAAAGCTCCTAGATATGATACACATCTATTTGTTTAAGAGGCATAACACATATGTCGTTGTCAATCAGCCCTTATTAAAATGTTACTTTATATTATAATGTTACTGTCTAGCCTGTCCAACACATGTTTTGAATTGTTGTGGAGCTCACTGATTATAGATTACAGATTAAAATAAGCCGCATCTAACACCTACTGGAACAATTTTTTTGGGGGGATTAGAAGTTTGTGAAAACATCTTTCAAGATAGCACAGATCGCCAATGGAAAATAACTTTAACTGGAAGAAAGTCCTGTCCATTGTCTGTAGAGGAACTTAGATTATACACTTCCGTCTTATAATTTTACAATCAATCTGTTTTTTTTGTTGTTGTGAAACTTCGCTGGGATAGCTATGAAGTCACAGAAAGTGACCATCCTTTTCTCCCAAATTCAAATGCCCATCTTATCAGATATTTGGAGGTCGGAAGACCGTGAATACGCGCCAGGATAGTTGTGGATCAGGGAAAGTAAGTAAGGAGGGGAGGGGGTACATTCCCATGCCTTTAAGCAGAAATAATTGGATGATTTGCTAAAATATTCTGTTGAAACAGAACTTTCGAGCTATGTGTGTACTAACAAATGTAATATCGTGGTATGATTGGACTGGGGCTTTTTGGTCAACACATCGGCAATAAGCCGATGATACGCGACCGAACTTTCTTTTACAAACATGACAAATGCGACCGGTCATCATATTTCTTGTATTCATCATATACCCGTCTTGTTCCCCTTACGATTCGGACTGTCGCATTGAACCTCTTGATCACTAGATACCGGTACCCCATATATATCGAACTACCGCGATTCACTTACACATCAGCAGCCAAAATTAGAGGCATGTACGAATGGACGGCAATTAGTTTCATTTCAAAGATTTCTCAGTTATGTAATTCATATAATCGTCAGCATTGTTTCGATTTTTTAACCCTCGGCCAATATTTGGCCGAAGGATAGTGTTGTCGTCATATACGCTGATTCCTGATTAGTAGTTTGATATCCGTGAATCATCAAAATGCTTCGTTTTCTGAAATTACACTGGAACTGAACACAAGAGATGTTGCAGATGTATAAAGGGTGTAACAAAGGCTAACAAGAGGAAACATAAGAGATGGATCCTACTTCAGGTTTGTATGATTTATTTATCATTTCTGTATACCAGCATTGAGAGCTGACTAATTTATATTCGAGTCATTCTAAGGCAAATATTGCCAATTGTATATGATATATTAAAATGTTCTGCTTGGCTCAATTTTTATGCACACTTACCGCCGAACGGTAATGACCGATACAAAAAAAAGACCGACCGAAGCTAAAAATTTACCGAAACATATATAAATATTGCAAAGAAATATTATTAGGAGAAATGCCCTGTATTACGAGAGGTTTAGTAATAGATATTGAACAGTACCGGTAGCGATCTTTCTAAAACCATGGAGCTTGTCATTTATTACCCCTCAAACCTTTTTATCTGGGAGTAGTTGGGTCTGAGAGCTTTTGAACTGTAGCTTTTGAACTTTGGAGGTGGGGCTTGGGGAAACTGAAGCTTGAAACTTCGGAGGGGGCGCTTGTGGGAACTGGAGCTTGGAACTACGAAGCCGGAACTTGAAACTTGGGAACTTGGAAACTTGGGAAACTTGAAACTTGAACTAGGGTGTCCCCTCATGGACGTATTATTTTTCTTAAAACAATAAAAGCACTTTTTATGCTCTAAATATTTGACAGGAATCACAACTAATGCTTCTTCATTAAATATTAAAGGTGAATAGGGGAGCTATCTGCACAAGCAAAAGAGGGGTAATTATGTTGCGTAAATTTTCCACTTATGTCCTCAGAAAATGCAAGAAAATATTTGCACTTTCTAGAAAATAGTTCTACTTTCTAAACATACGACAAGAATATAGATCTAGTTTCTGAACTTTTTCTTTGCTGTGTGTAAAAGCATTAAATGAGAACCAGATCTAAACTATTGTCCTGATACAGTGTACTCTTACTTTCCGGTCACATCATTTTCGGTCCTGTTCACATGTTGAAGAGTGTAATTTCCCCAGGCTGTTGCGGTCTTATCTCCAGCTGGCAGGACATCCTGTGGTTCTACCAAGCACTCCTCGTATCCCGCAGCATATGCCGCCTCGTACGCCGCAATGATCTCTGAAATTGTCACAGGACACGAAAGGTAGATCGTGTTAAGATTCGGTGTAAACATTTAGAGAATATTGCACGGGTATCACTTAAAAAGCTCTTCTTGTTTCCTAAGTTACCTCATTTCTCACGAGTAAAATATATGTCATATTCAAATTTATTCATGCCATATCCTGTATATTATTTATATTGTTTTATATAATTTATATCTTGCATTGCCTGAGTGATCGTTTTGAAAGGAAACCATGGTAACGGCAGATAATCCGATTAACGGTAGACAGCTATAGCTTAGTCACACGGAAATGAAAATTTCACGGTCAGATGCGCATAATAACACGATCAGATGAGCATTTTCAGTTGAGTACGTTGTGAAAACCTTATCTCCAGAACGTTGAATTTTATGGAACAAATGCACCAATAGTAATACTTCAAAGTCAGAGCTTGGCAACTGTGTCAAATCCTAATGAATGTGTATAGATTGTTTCCAAAGGCAAGCGATAAGATATTTTGTCAGAATTTAGTATGAAAACAAATGGGCTATGTCAATTTTGAAATCCAGATTTACACAATAAGGCGTTTATGTACTTTTTCTTCATATGTTATACTTGTATCTACAACACCAGGGCCTTCAGCAATTTACAGAGAAAATATGGTGATGTTGCTTTATGCTGCACAAGGTGCTGCTTTATCCATAAACTATCCAGAATTGTATATGTGAGTCTTTCAGCTGAACAACTACAATCAAAGCGCGGCTGAGATACAAAACATCACAGGGAACACTTTTGGTTTTTGTGATGTATTAGAAATATGCAGTAAATATATTTGTTTGTGGGGTCATATGATTTCTTGTCAGTACGCCCTTATCGTTTTTCACCACCCTTTTAATGTTTGGTTAAAGATGTAATCAGCCTCAAAATCGATGAATTTTGTAAACTCTCTAATGTATCTTTTTGAGCAGGGAAGATAACATTTTTGTATCATATTTGATGAAAGTGGGAGCGCCATATACAACGAATGCGAGAATATCTTGTCAGAGATATTTGAAACTCTACCCGCTTCGACGAGTTTTCTGTTTCGCCTTTGAGTATGTGTTGTACGCGGAGAGGAGTATGACGTCACTGCGTTACGTATTGAGTGACGTAACGACACTTACGAATCTGAATGCTGAACAGCTGCAGCCATGAGATAACCTCATGGCTCGTGCCATGCCTCGTGCCATGCCTCGTGCCTAAGGTTCGCTATTACCGCATAGCGTACGTTGGTAGAACACACCACACGTGTATACGTTTGTTGACACAGCCATGGATTAATAAACGGCATTAAAAAGTAATTCCTTCTATTTCCTCGTGAAGGGTAGAAACAAGTTCATTTTTTGTGGACAAATGTGTTTCATTTTGTACCTGTTTGAAAGACATCAATTTCAGCCCAGATTTGATGCTGATTACATCTTTAATGTCTTCCCCCATAAAAGACACAGCTGATAGAGTCTCCATCGAAAACATCTTGGCAAATAAGAGTAACAGTACCGTACGGTAGCATGACGTCTTAGCGATTATTCACTGCATTCAAATAGTCGAATCGCCATTACAAATTTAGAGTAACTGGACATGGGCACAAGGTCATGTCGCGAAAGGTCACTTGTACCAACGGTCGCATTGTGGCCATGTTGAAAGTGGGTCATATCTCGGTAAAAGCACTTTTTCTGTGTAGCTGAATTTTGTCCCGTATAAATAACTATCTGGGGTCGTTCTTTAGCCCATCTGGCGATAGTCCATGAGAGGTCTTTAGTGATTTTACGTTCATTTGCACAAAATAGCACTCGGCCTGTCTCTCAAACGTTAAAAACTTCTCTACAAACAGGAAGTTCGCGAAAAGCTGCGCAGTTGCAAACAAATGAAATGGCGATAGAGTCTATAACGCTTACTGGAGTGACAATCCTTATACATCACTGCTGAATAAATGATAAACTATGTTAGTATAGATCTGCATGCTTTTTCCCAATGATATCGTTTCCTGTATAATCATGCCAGCGTCAAATATTTTTACATAGTTAACAAATTTACCGACGATACACCACAGCATATTAGCTTCATCATTATCGATCCACAGACGATTTGGTCAACCTAATCGAATCAGAATTGTATTCACATATATTTTATTCCTGTCAGAATGTGTACAATAAACAAGCTGTTCTGGTAGGACGCCTGTCCTTACATTTAACCCATTTTAAAGTGAAATTGTGCTCAGTTTATGCATGGGACAAACATACTGCTTTGGATCTATACTCACCATCGGGAACAGTGCTTGGTCCTGTCGCACCTGGAGCTAACCGGAGAGTATCGCACGTATATATATCTTCGACCAGTTCAGCAAACCGTTGTTGCGAATACAAGTCACTAAACTTGGCCGTCAACTTCTCATTTTCGCTACGCCAATCTAAATGTGAAAGTGTTCTAGTTAGTACTTGTGGTCTCTGTTTTGATATAGCACTTTAGATATTCAAACCCTTTTCGCCAATATATAACATTTTATCACATTGCAAAGAAAATTTTAGGGTTCTGGTTGGTTGATTGACTCAGTGTATCTGACCGTTTTGCAAGTTTCAGTTGACCAGAGTTGATATACCAATTGAGAATTCTCGTATACCAATGCAGTCGAGGACGCGCGTGCTCTAATACCAACGCAGTCAAGGGCGCGCGTGCAACACCTGCAGCCAAAGACTGTCCGAGACGAATTTGTCCGCGCGAGTTTGTGTGCGAGTATCGCCTCTGCGACAATTTGTGTGATGGAAATTGCGAATTGCGGATGGAGATAAGAAATAAATTATCATCAGAATTTTTATACCACATAAACATGAATGACAGAATGCCAGCTAAGTATTTCATCCAGTGTACTGGTCATCGCGAAACAGATGAAAGGGAATCAACGCTGCATGTCAGACTACGGTCCGTAGCGATATTTTTTATGTTATTGAACGTTGATCTTCCTGTCAAGTATGTTTAATACACCAACGAAAAAAAATAACTCTTCAATGTGATAAATTTGTTATACCAGTCTTTTGCGCGGGTATGCAGTCGGGTATTTCGTCCCGGGAATAAATATTTTCACTCGCCCTGCGGAATCGGGAAAATATTTATCTTTTCGACGAAATACCAGACTCTATACCCACGCAATAGCCGGGTATAACTTATATTATGACATGTTTATTTACTCTGGATAAGAAATATCTCAAGACAGGTAAGTTACCAATATAGGAAATACACATTTACTTGTGAGAAAAGCAACTCCAGACGGGTATGTTTTCTATGTATTATAGCTAAGTCAATTTACACTGAAAAAATAATTCTATGCGGGCAGATAAATTCAGGAATTTGCCATCATTAACAAAGCTCAAGTCAAAACAACTTTAGTATATCACCATAATATACCATTGCCACTGACGAGGCAAAATCAACTCAAACAGAGACGTCTCATCATATATCATCTATATATCCACCGAACATGTTGATGGAAGACGGTCTCAGCTTCCAATATCTACATTGGCTAGAAAAAATTGCTGGTAACCGGTAAGTTACCATAATTGGGCATCTTTATGGCCACTGGACAAAAAATAACCACCTTATGACATTATACAACAATATATTTTTTTTAGAAAACAACTCGAGACATGTAATCAGTTACTATGAGGTCGGGCAGGGGAGAGTCGGTGGTTGAACGAAGAGGGATAAGGGGAGTTGCACGTTAACTATCACAAGTTTTGATAGAACGCCTGTGCCTGGTGAGCCTTTCGATGTTTTTTTACCCCTTTACGTTAATATTATTGTTTTGCATGAGTTTGTTCAGATGACCCTGACTTTTACAACTAGCTCGAGAATGTACATTTCTACAATATGTTATTCTTTTGTCTCTTTAACCTTGACAGGAGATGTTTCACATTCTACCTCGCCCATGTGTACAGCGTTACATTTGCTTCGGGGATTTGGAGATTTATTTATATTGCATATCGTGTATTTTGCTTGCAAGAACATACACACGTTTTGATAAAAAAATATATTTACTTGAAGATTTGCTGCAGTCATTTAGCGAGGTTCGCCGTGCATTTTGTTTGCATATGAGTAGGATGCTTCAACGTGTAGCAGTGGAAATGTTTGCGTCTAAGCCACTTCTGACCACTAAATGGCATACGTTTGAGTCTAAGCAATTTTTGAACACTAAATGGCATATCACGGCAATCACTTGAAAATTTGTCGCAAAATTTCTAATTTAATTTATTGACGAATTCCATATACTATGCGGACTATTTTAACCTTTAACCTCAAAATACGTTTTCGTACCACATGCAGCATCACTTCCAAAGAATGAGAACCAAACCACCGGAAACTCATATTTTTCGGTATATATGTCTGTGAGGCTCCACTTGGCAAAATCTGACACGGTTGTCATGGTTGATGCTAATCATTTGGAATTTGGGACAAATGTTTTGTCAAAACTACAATATTGTGTACCAAAAACTGATCAAGTTCACAATGTTCTAAAGCCATAACAAATTCTGATATATCCCAGATCTACATTAATACTGCTTGACATTCCCGATATCAGATATGCTACTTTCCTCTCCATTCGCATATACAATAGCATCATTCTCTCAGAGGCTAATGCATACATAACTCGACAGTGTATTTATACCATGCTAGGGCCCTTCACACGCAAACGCAATGAAACACAATACAAACCTGTGTACTCCCCGAGAACACTGTAATAGGCGGAGATGATAGCCACGAGGATATAGACAAACTTCATACCGGTATCGATGATCTTCAGAAAAGACGGAGGAGAAAACTAGATACAGATTAGGATGATATAATACGAACGTACTGTACAAGCGTTCTTACTGATCTGAAGCATATGAATATTCGCTATTAATACAAAATTAAGAATGTCCACTCAATTTGTCAATTGCATCCATTTGGCAAACCGACCGTACAGGTTTTTATCCAATAATTGAAAATCTGAGTCGAACTCTAATATATAACAAGATGTCTTCAAATTTCTTTCCATATTATCTATCATTTGTTTTCCCAACCGTCCTCTCACCGATGTTGAGATTGATCGGTTCAATAGTTCTCGAGTTATTGTCCGAACAGATCCAACTGATTGGAATCCAAATTAGCTGGCGACCATTTTGGAGTACACAGGCCAGTGAAAAGAAATCTCAGTTGTCCACTTCCGGAGACACTCACTAAATTGAAATCGATTGGTTCAATATGTCTCTAGTCATTGGTCGGGCAAGTAATGTGCAAAGACCCAACTGCTGACAATTCAAGATGGATAATGTCGGGTATTTTGGATTACACAGGTGACGGAAAAGCAGTCCTAACATTCATCTCAACGATGCCAACCCACTAAGCGAAGTTTGAAGTCGATCAGTTCAATCATTCTCGATTTATTGCCCGGAGAAGAACCAAGCGCTGCAAAATCAAGATGACTGAGACTGGTCATCTCTCAGTCATCTTCGAATACACGGGTAACTGAAAAGCTATCTATCGCCGATGTCAAGGTACTCACCAAGTTTGAAGTCGATTGGTCCAATAATACTAGAGTTATTGACCGGGAATGAAATGTGATTTCAGTTGAATCATTCTCGATGTATTGCCTGAGAAAAAATTGCCTAGCGCAAGAACCAAGCGCTACAAATTGAGGATGAGCGATGACGGCCATCATGAATTATACAGGTAACTGAGAAGTAATCCTAACCGTCCACTTACCGATGTTAAGCCACTCTCCACGTGTGAGATCGACCAGTTCATTATTCTCGACATACGGACTGAGCAAAATGGCCTAAAATTCAAGATGGCTGGGAGTAGCCATCTTGGATTACACAGGTCACCAAAAATCAATTCTAACCGTCCTCTCACCGATGTCAAACCACTCTACAAGTATGAAGTCGATCGGTTCAATCGCTATCGATTTTTAGCCCGGACAATATCCAACTGTTGAAAATTCAAGACCAAGAGGGCGGCCATCTTGGATTATACACCGATGTTAAGCCACTCTCCAAGTTTGAAACCGACCAGTTCAATTATTCTCGATTGATTGGCTGGACAAGCTCCAACCGCTTAAAATTCAAGATGCGCTGACAGCATCCAGCATGGATAACGCAGGTAACTGAAAAGCAAAATCAACTGTCCTCTCATCAATGTCAAGACGCTGTCCAAGTTTGAAGTCCACCGGTTCAATAGTATTTGAGTTATTGGTCGGAGAAGAAATGTGTAACGGAATGACCCGAAGACGGAAAGACGGAAGGACGGAATTACGGACACCCGGTGTTCCGGCGTTTCTAAGTCCCCACACTGACGTGGCGGGGACAATTAAAATTGATTATTTGCAGTTTATAATCATGTAATAAACATTGCAAACAATTCTTTACAAATTATGGTAACGCGACAAAACCTGACCGAATATTCTTTACGGAGTGTAGCAACCTGAACATGATTCAGAACCCATTACAATTAGGCTGTGTCAGTTTTAGACAATACAAATTATACGCAATATGGAATGACCTCATGCAAAATACACAAACAGAAAGGTTACTATACACATATTGGCAAGGACGATTCATATTTAACCGAATAGTTGGCAAAGAACTTTAAACAATTTCTCAAATATATTTTCATATAGATGTGAATATTGATTTGAACATCGGTGGCAATATCGCCCTCACACATAGCGGCGTAAACAGCGGTTAGAATATCAATGGGGTAATTGTATTCATTCGCCTCTCTTTTGTTTCGGGATATTCTCTGGAAACATTCGCATTCAAAATTTCTCGACTTTCTCTCGATAAACAGAAAACCAGTGATTCCTGATCGGTCAAAAATAGGGAATAAAAGGCGATATCGAGGAAATTGATCGAAATTTTTGAAGAATCACTTTTTTCATTGTTATTTTTTTCTCGACATTCCCTGGAAGACTTCTCGATGGGATCGGGATATCTTGGAGAGAACCGAAGATTGAAGATTCTGGATTGAAGGACAATCGATTTATTGGGACGCTTCCTCAGTTCAGACTTTTTTAGTATCACACTGGCTTGAGACTAATTCCCAATTGTATTATATGAAATTATATTTAACAAGTTAATGGGCGAAAAAAAAGTTAATGAGTTCAGGTCGAAAGATATTTGCATTGTTATATACATTCACATATCTGTGACGCGCGTTTTGTAACAAGCGCGAATTCAAAATCGCGTTGCGCGTTGTATAAATTCTTTTTTATTCTGAAAGGTTCAACGATATAACGATGTATTAAATTGGAGCGATATGAAAGAGGTGGGAAAAATTGACGACGTCTGCCGACTAAAAGCAACCATATGACTCTACAGGAAAGAATTTACACCCAACATTCCGACCCGAGAATACGGAGGAATCTCGGAAGTAGCATTAGTAGCTCAGCCGCGCGTTTAATGCAGATGTTCACGTGGAGACTATGAAGTATCCACACGGCCTCTAGCACCGGCTTATGCGGAATTGGATACGCTAGCTCGGGAGCTGTGATGACAGATCAGCTCAAACAACTCACCTGATGGTAAAGGATGAGCATCATGGACGCCTGATGGAGTAAACGCCTTAACATGGAGAAAGCTGGTAAATGCCAGAATATCTAGGAAAACTAAGCTGAAATGCCGACGTCGTACGGCACACAAATTGAAATTATTGCACGTTCTGTAACATGATTCCTATAAGCTTTCGCAGAACTTGCGTTAGCCTTCTCTTATCTGGGCTCATACCAAACTCGATTATGTATAGAAAGGGTATTACGACTATTTTGTTAAAGTTCAGGTTATTTACTTCTTCAGTCATCAACATGTTCAAACGGATGTTTTACGCGGCGGCGTATGAAATTTTGCTGGACATTGTCTTAAAACTCTCAGTGCTGGTTTTTCTCCTATGCTATTTTGATAATTATTCCTGGCTTATCTTTGAACCATCTGGATTTTTCATTGTTGAGTACAACCCACTGTGATTAGCAAGCCTATTTTGATTGTTTTCAATAACTGTGAAGAAGCATTGCTCGAAATAGATTCCCAATGTTCCGCTGGAGTGTTAATCTATCATACTGTTTTATGAGGGTAGGGTTGTCTTCTTTCACGTGGAAAACGTGAAAGTGGAATCGAATGGACCTGAACTTGGACAACATAGCTCGAATGCCGTCCTTTGCTAGAAGAAGCTCAACATGGTCATTCTTTACACTCCTTGAATGACTAAAAATCTCCAGAAAAGAAAACCGAGAGCGCGCATGCGCAAGTCTTAAAAACGAGCATAACCTGTACATTGTTTTTCAATACATTTCATTTTCTTTTACCCGTCATTCCTCGATTTTCATAAAAGTTCTGAGTAATTTATTCGTTTAAGTTGCCATCCCTGTGATTCGCAGACGGCTCAACAGCGATATCTTCTTCAATTCCGGGAATTTCCCTCCGCTGAAATACGCAATGGGTTTTCTCCAGAAAGTTGGTTATCGTGAACTGTGACAAATTCCAGAGAAAAAGGCGCTAAAAATTTCGATGATAAAATTTTAATGAGAACAAGTTATACTCACCTAAATCGTTGTAGATATTGCTCGACTTGTCATATGTGGAGTTGCTAGGTTAAGAGATGTAGCGCAAGGGGGCTAGCAGGAGTACACTTGAGCATAGACAGGTGCTGTGAACTTTTGGGCTTGTGGCAGTACAAGGAACAGCTGGATTTTTGTTCACTTTATTAATTCTGTTCATGTATTGTCTGATTGTCATTGTCACGAAGGAAGTGTATTATATTGAGATTTGACGATCTCTTCGAACGGGTAAATTATTAGCGTAAATTATTAAATATCCAATAAAATGTCGTACTCCTTTTGTTCTCCTGGAGTTGGCTGGCCTTGATTTCTTGATAAGAACCATAAACGCTGTCTCTGGTCCAGACAAGCATTTGAATGATATCTGTGGGTCGTCCTCTAAGCTCGAACATGTAAACAAAGTTTATCCTATCTGGCCTGTAGTTGGCAGATTCTACGCCTTCCGGGCGCTCTGAAACTGAGAAACATTCAGAGCTCAACTTTGTTTGACGTCATATTAGAGCCATTTTGGATCTATGCCATTAGGTGGATATGAGGTCTACAAAATAACTACTGTTTTCGTATTATTTTCTTGAGAAATTTGCGCTGTGGCTTATAAAGATGAGCAGATACTGCTTTTACATAAGATCATTATTTTTTAATCTACAATGATTTTTTGGCGAAGAGCAATGTATAATAATACATTTTGGAAAAATGAGGCCACTCTGACCTAAGCTGTGAGGTTAGCTGTGATTTGTTTAACATTTCCTTGGAGTGCTTGACCAAAGTATATGGATTGGTCAGTTTTACCTCCCTAATCTCCGGGTTAACCATGTAACCTAATTAATACTTTCTTGAGAATTGTTTGCTTTATATCCAACATTCTAGATCCTTCTGCTGTAATTGACATAGACATACTTGTTTTGCCTTAAATACATAGAAATTGTGACGAGATAAATCTTTTCTTCACTGAAAAACGCAGTTATCTTATATTAAAACAACGAGCAGGAAAAAACACACTTGAGTTGTCGCTCTCGCTTGGAGCAACATCAGAGAACTACATAAAAAGAAGCTCTCCTTCGACCCTTGAATTGCCTGCTCCTGATCCAATGGATGCGGTTTAGTGAAAATCCCATGTCTCCCATTTCGAACAGAACGCCCATTAAGAATAAAGGGAACACCGAAAAGGAGATATATCGCGGAAAATGATATCATGTGCAAGGGGCGGCGTGGGTATATAGGTCTAATGTTAGCGAATCAAAAAAAACACCGAAAGAGAAAATTATGAATGGGTAATGTTAAGAAGGAAGCAAATGCAATTTCTAGGAAATATCGGTCTGTAATAATTCTCCACTGGAGTCGATATTCATAGGACTGTAGATGAGGACTACTTGATGACTTAAAAAAGTTCCTCATATACAATGTATGTGTGAAGCCCTCGACATAGTCAGCGATTTAGACCTTGGCGGACTTCTCCCTCATGCACCTAGAGTAGGCGTTGTAGAGCTGGCCGTGACCAAAGACTGGTTCGGGCAGGAAGATACCAGCCCTCTGGTTCTGTCCCTGCCCTTTGTTGGTGCTGACGGAGAAGGCCAGTGTGAGGAGGAACTAGCGGCGCACCAGTGAAGTGGAACTCACCACTCCTGTCGTAGAGTGGGATCCCTGGGAGGAATACCCGCATCGCTGTGTTGATCCCCACGGCGACCTCGCATTCAACGGTCCTCCCCCATCAGTTGTTTGACAATCAAGCGACGAAAAAGGAGAATAGTTTATTTCTGCTGATCGTTTGAAACAGAGTGAGACATCATGCATTTTAACTGATTTGCCCACATCGATGATGCAATTCATCATTAACCTTTAGTCTTGACCCGCCCTCAAGCTTAGGGCAGCATGGTTTGTACCATACCACGTTTGTCTGGCACGGGCGTTAAATTAAAGCGACAAACAAGTTAGGCTCTATGACGATCCATTGTGATCACCAATGTCTTTAGAGCCTAATTTTCAAGATTTCAAAATTCAATTGTTTTTGCAGTTTTGGTTCGTTTTTTGTTAGGGTTAAGGTTTTGCTAGGGTAAATTTGTTGGGTCATTCTCGCCGTGTGACCGATAAGGCTAGGAACGACGTTAAACTTTAAAATACCCAACCAACCAACCAGTCTTGACCCGGAACTACTTTGTCGAACGATCACAGATATCTTGCATGTTGTTCAGAAGAATTTTTCTTAAATTTTTGGGAACTGTGTACTAGATATGTGTGGCATTCTTCGTATTGACAAATCATCAGGAGCTGTGTGGACTGTGTTCGGGGAATTTGGAGAGATTTCACGTCACCTAAAGGCAATTCCTGCTGAACGCTGAGGAAAGAATTTCCTCAACGGAAATCATTTTTCAGAGAGCCCAGAGAAATTATTATCGGATCCCGACATTACTATATTTGCAAGGTAATTATTAGAAATAGCTGTAATCAACACATTAAGGCGCAAATATTTTTATATATTCGAAACTTTGTTTGTTCGGGTGGCATTACATACTAACTAGGAAGTTCGTTTATGGACGTTCTCCACAATGTACAAACTGTTCGGCGAGGAACAATAATTGGGTTTATAGTATGCATCTTAAAAAAAATAACAGTTCCATACGTTAGTCTTGCGCTTACACCTTTCTTGAATATGCCAAAATTCTACAGTACAAACTACTGTTTCTTCTACTTTTATTCCTTGTCATTAATGACCTATTTTTATTTCAAATATAAAAATATTTGCTCGGTATTTTTTCAGATAATCTAGCACTTTTGATATTTACACGATACTTTAATAAGCAGACGAAAGAAAAGCCTTTGCTATTGCACCGCATAACGTACCATATAGTGAGGGATAGTAGGAAGACCCGTAGGATGATTAGCAGCAGGATGAGTAGCAGCAGGAATCGTGACGGATTAAACTAGGTAGATTGTGTATCATCATTCGTATTTAATTAGCTCTGGGTTTGTCTTGTATGTCATATAACGCCAGCCCGTTTTGCTCAATTTACTGTGTATGAAACACGCGTTTTTATTTGATACATTTATTGCTGTTTATGCTGATAGAGCACGGCAATGTGTTCATACAACACCAGTGTGTTTACGCCTTATAACACACGTCTCCAATATTCATACATCACAAGTCTGCGTTGAATCCAGATCAGTTCACTCCATGTTTGTAAAATTGCAAAATTGCAAAATTGCAAATTTTCCCTCAGTTAATAAGTTGTACGAGATTGTCTCGTGATAAAGGTGCAGAGATCTAGGAAAAATCTAAACCCACCATACATCTATGATTTGTTTACCAGAGAGGGAACTCCATATTTATTGCAAGCCGTCAGTGCACTGTTTGAAATGCAGTAATGACTGTCAACTAACAGCAGATTACCTCTTTAAATGTTCAGTTAGTATGATTTGTTAAACCAAACCATGAATATCGGGTTTGGAGTAATTTAATCTGCGTTTTAACTAATATTTAATTCTCTCAAATTGTCCACTCGCCAGTCTGTATATTTATTTATATATGATTATTATACTGATGGAATCAATGTGTAATACATCTGATGAATGGGCTGATGTACAGTATTTAGTTTATTGGTATGTTTAACATTCATCGATTATACTAGCCCTCGTGGACTAAAGTTGTATTGGTTCAAATATCGACGTTAAATAAAGTTATCTTATATTCTGTATCTTATCTCATCTTACCTTAGATACCAGGCATATCTGTGTTGATACAACTCAACTACGCCTGGACGTTATAGAGCTATGTGTAGGAACAACACAGCTGTTTATATATTGTATACTCATAAACAAGTTGTTCAAGGCACTGACGCAAATCTTTTACTATTAAAAGAGCGGGTTTGAAATGTCCGTATGCTTGTTTGTTTGTTTGTGACAGATAGCTTACGTAGACACCCTTGCAAGTGGTTTAGGGCGGTCAAACTTGATACACATTCTACGAGACAATACCTGCATGATGGTACCGTTAGTTTTGTGATCCACTGCAAGGAGTTGAATCGGCCACTGGCATATGAATGAGTAACTGGGTTAGACACGTATCAAGTGGCTTACAGCCACCAAACTTCGTACACATATACCACGACACAATACCTGCTTACCGGTGTAGCAGTAATGGTTGTCGCAGTACTGGTTGTCCTTTCGGACAACCTGTACCTGGTAGTGGTTGTCCTGACTGAAACTGGGTGTCCCCTTCCGGGACACTATCATCGCCGTATTGAGCCACTTTACATGCTGAGGCCTTACACTGGACAACTATTCCCAGGTGACGGACAACCCTTAATACACCTTAGTTATAATCGCGATAAAACCTGGACAGCCACTTCTCTCGATAACGTATCCCCGGGTGTAGTTGTCCATGGACATCATATGATAGTATCAGTTGTCCCTGGACAACTCACAACAGTATATCTTGTCCATGGACAACCCAGTAATGGCTGTCCGACGGACAACCACTAACCAGGACAACGTTCACCTTCACACCGGTACCCTTAGTCTCACGATGCACCAATAGTGGTGAATAGGTAACTATAACTGTAACTATGAATTATTCACGTGGAAATTTAGCGTGGCTCTGATGCCCGTATTTGGACTACCGTAACATCTTTACATTACTGTATAAGGTAAACTATGCCGAGATACACTTCGTAGCATTCGACCACTCCATCGTACGCATTCAGCATGGTGTCTCTGTTATGACAGGTGATGTGAGTTCACATTATCATTCAAACATTCAATCGTATTCAATCTGTGTCACTTTTATTCTTAGGGATGTGAGTTCACATGAGAACTGTGGCTTGCCGTTTCTCCAATACAGTTAGTTCTCGCTGCATGCGTTTATATTCTAACACATATTCACATGACGTGGACAGGCATATAACCGTCCCTACAAGATGGTACAGATGAACTGATATATGCACTTTGAATCAAGAGGGGAGAGTGTCAATTGTGCATTCACAATAGTATTTATTATCATACATAGTATTAGATTACTGGAGCCATAAACGCCTATCCGTGATGAGAAATTGTACTTTTACGGACTTGAAGATTCTTAGAAACAATCGGGTACGTGGGCTCTTACATGGCAAAATTAAAATTAAGTAATTATGTGGATCGGAAATGTCAATGCTATGAGCACAATCCGATAACATCAGGTGGTGTGGGATAAGATTGAGGGGCTTGAGTTTCTTCAAAGTCATGAAAAACTCAAACTGATAGGTTTTTGCTAACTAGTTTCTATGCTTTCAGCAGTTTTCCAAAGTGTCGTTTATGAAATTCAGTTCGACCGCGGCTCATGTTATGTGCACATTTGTGTATCACCATTGATTACGAATTTGTGTATCACCATTGATTACGAATTCAGTTCGACCGCGGATCATGTTATGTGCATATTTGTGTATCACCATTGATTACGGTGGTCTTTGTGACCAATAATATACGTAAGCAAAACAAAACAAAACGGAACTAATACATGTCGAAAATTGTACTCCCAGATTTGGAACGCTCGATCTCCTGCACATTTCGGGTGTTTGACCGATCCGATTTGAGTCCTTCCAGAGTTTCCGTGTTTCGCATCTGATCTTGATCTAGAGACTTCAGCTTATGACAAATTGTCCTTAATAGTTCCGTTTGTTGCCGCAAAAGTTCAGTTTTGAGCTCAATCTTCACTCACAGAAGAATATATATTCACAGTAAAACTGCCTTTGTGTGTGGTAAATATAAAATTAGAAGAAAGTCATGACCAACTCAAACTGATAGATTTTTGGTAACTAGTTTCTCTGCTTTGGGCAGTTTTCAAGCTTCGTTTATTAAATTCAATTCGATCGCGTTTCATTTTATGTGGATATGTGTGTACCACAATTGGTTACTGTTGTCTTGGTGACCAATATACATAAGGAAAACAAAACGAAACGGAACTAATGCATGTGGAAACTTGTATTCCCAGCTTTAGAATACTTTCGCCGATCTTCTGTCCATTTTGATAGATCCGATTGGAGTTCTTCCAGAGTTTCCGTGTTTCGCCGCTGTTCATGACTCCAACTGATGTCAAATTTTTCCTAATAGTTCAGTTTGTTGCCAAAAAATGTCAGTTTTGAGTGTCATCTTCACCCACAGTAGACGAAGTGATTGCACATAAATTGTCTTTGTGCGTGATAAATATAATATTACAAGAAAGTCATGATAAAATCAAACTGATAGATTTTTGTTAACTTTTTTTCATTGCGGTTAGCAGTTTTTCAAAGCGTCGTTTATTATATCCAGTTCGATCGTGGCTCATTTTGTGTGCATATTTGTGCACCACAATTGATCACGATGGTCTTGTTGATCCGGAACTTACACATGTATAAATTTGTACTCTCAGATTTAGAACGCTCTTGCCGATCTCCTGCACATTTTGGGTGTTTGATCGATCCGATTTGAGTTCTTCTAGAATTTCCCTGTTTCGCTTCTGGTCATAAACTAGGGATTCCAGCTGATGATAAATTTTCGTTAATAGTTCCGTTTGTTGCCGCAAAAGTTCAGTTTTGAGTTTCATCTTCACACCACACACAGTAGACTATAGACTAAGTACTAACAATGGTAAATATAATATTAGAAGAAAGTCGTGGCAAACTCAACCTGATAGATTTTTGCTAACTAGATTCATTAGTATGAACTATATATGAACTAACATAGGAATAATGGTGAAAGATTCAGATGTGGAGAGTATAGAGTGAAAAAATAACAAGTTGCCTTACTAAACACTAAAATGAACTAATATACATATATATATATTTCAGAAAACTAACAAACACTTTAAAATTAAACATAATATGAACTGTAATTCTAGAAATCTTCTGTATGACTTGTAATGGATGTGGCGTTCCATATATAGGCCAAACAGGGGACCGTCTGAAATCACGGACTCGCGTACACCGACAACAAATAAAAATACATGGATTACGTCATCTCAAAGTGAGTAAACATGTTGCAGATTGTGTTAGCCATCTTGAGATTAAATTTCCATTTTTCTGGGTTTTTTTAATTTAACACGGACGATGTAAGCATCCGGTTGGATAAAAATGTTCATTGAAAAATACCGGGAATCCTCAATTGCTAATACCGAAAATATATCACTTAATTATTTGATCGATTCAGAGTCACTAAAACATTATTTCAGTATTCGCAGATTGGTTTCAGAAAATGAGTCATCTGCGCATGTCGTCAGGTGCATGGAGACCACGAACTGTAAATAGGCATGTCTGAGTACACGGAAACGCGCACACCAACCAGCAGTCGTCTCTCTGTAATCAATGTTTTTTATTCGACTATACTTGATCTGTTATTATAACTTTATGTAACCATTCAACAATAATTGTAAACAGGCTGCACTATATCAATTGTATCTAATATTATGTTAACTTCGTCATTTGACAGCTCTTAAGGAGTGAAACCGGTTATGACAATGTAATATCCAGTTTTATACTTATACATCTACCCACATGTAAAGTCCTTATTTTTATATATATATATTGTTACGTCTAAACGATAATAGAAAAACACAACAGAAAGACTTTGTGAAATCGAGGATTAACATTCAAATATTTATTTACAATACCAAAATCATATACAAATTAAGTTACGTCAATAGAGCAAATAAGTGAGAAATATAGTCTTACTGTTCAATGCTATACCAGTGTATCTCTCACAGTCCGTACTAACGTGCAAATCTCTATACAGTCCGTGCCGAGGCGCAGAAATCACGTTCCTGTATTTTGACAGTTCACACCGCTCAGCTGTTGGCCAGTTTCCGTCGGTCAATCACGTAGATAATACAGCGGTCAGACACACAGGAGTAATCCAAAAGGAATATATAATCCAGCAGTCAGTAATCTCAGGTAAAGGTAATATCCAGTAGCACGACCTAATGCACCCGCATAGAAGTCGTTTGAATATCTCCCGATCATTGAACGTCCGGCTATTTATACTCTATCGGGCATTCGAGATTATTCTATCAAATCAAGAAACTTCCACCGGTACAGCAATGACGTAAGATTTAAATCAGATACGATTACAACAACTTCGGAAATGATTTACCCACAAACAGTATGTATACAAGCGTATACATGTGCAGATGACGCTGTATAGATGACGCTGTGACCCAATTACTGCCATCATATGGGTCTCTTCCTATATCGGCCATTTTAATTTACTTGCGATAAATCGGTGACGACTACGAGAAAATTCTATGATTATAATCACAGTTATTATAATCACAGCTCAATTATCTTAGAACTATCTGCAGTGACCAATTTTACACTGCAATACCATGACAATATATATATAGAGAGACCAATGTAACTATATATAAACACCACTGTAACTAATTGTGAAAACTACACATGCACACAAATAGAACCGCAATCGAATAGATTTCATTAAACGATGCTTTGAAGAACTGCGGAAAGCAGTGAAACTAGTGAGCAAATTCAATCCGTCCGAGTTAGTCATGACTTTTTTCTAATACTATATTTACCATACACAAAGGCAGTTTTTACTGTGCTCATTTAAACTATATGGCGGCCATCTTGGAAATTCAAGATGGTTGGTATTACACCCTAGCTCCTGTGAACTATTAGGCGAGCTGAACCCCTAAATAGAGCATCGGGAATAATGTAGATATATTGTGCGGTTCGGCTTCAAATGGCGGCCGCGGTCATACGACTCGTCTAACTTTGATATGGGATGTTCTATTAATATTCTGCCAAATGATCAAAAAAATATTTGAAAACAGATAAAACAATGCAGGAGTCTAGTTGCTAATATGGGCTCCAGACGGCCATTTTTGAAAAATATAGGAAAACTTCGCATGGCACCATATCTACAAATACTCTCCATACCACGATGTACAAATTTCTTGCTTTTACGAAAAAGGCACATTTTTCACATATTGACTCGACTATTATGGACGACGGCTGAATATTGAATGTTAGATCTAATGCCAGCTACTGAATACTTCAAGTCAACGGTCCCTCATACCTACCAGTATAAATTTGCCTACGGGTCGGTACAAGGAACAGATGTATTCTCCATCATATCAGTCCTATTATATTCATTGTGTGATTGTCATTGCTTTGAGAGAAGTATATTAAATCGAGATAGAACGATGCCATTTGACGATTATATTAATAGATTGTAGGACGACACAATTGATGGAAAATTTGAATCCAATAACAGAACCAATGGAATTAAATTCTATTCCTCGCTAATTAGTTAGCATTTGAAATATACAACAATGCTTCAAAGCCCGGCTTCAGGAAACTCCGCGGATAAAATAGCTCCAGCTGGTACTCGTTTCAGTCCCTGTTAGACCAGATAGAGAGAGCGAGACATACAGAATACACTTCTAAGTACGATTCGAAGTACATCTTGAACAACATTGGGACGGTCATCTTCTAAAGAAAAGATTTGAACCATCAACGTGGAATGGAGAAAGTACGGTTGGTTCGAATGTTTGAATATAGAGTAGCAGAAGAAACGCATTTTACCATGAGTGAAGTGTATGGAAATTTTGCTTTCAATGAAATCCGATCATCTTGATCAAATGTTTATAATGTTTGAAGTTAACTATGTATATAGGTAGTGAATATACTGCTTTGACATCCTTCTTATTCAGATTAGTAATTTTATTTTGTACTGGTATTTAATTTAGATTGTATGTTCAATGCATTTTATAGTCGGGGTACTACTTTTTACAAACATTGCCTGGTCGTAGTATACCATCTGATCGAACAGGCTATCCAGTATAACTCAATTTATCTTATTTGATATTATCTTTTACTGCCATACGTCTATTGATCTGTAGTTAGATACATTTACAAAGAATACGTATTCTCCCTTATGGTCACTACCGTTAAAGAGGAAAGCACACTGTCTGGGGTCACTTTTGAAAGAATAAGATGTCGTTTAAAATTACCGCATGTATAACGGTTGCTGAGATTGAGGAGTTTGAAGTATAAATCTGATAATCAGGGAATTTATGCGAATGAGATTTTGTGATGTCATCAAGTGAATTTATCACTTTAACCATTCAAGTTCATGAGATAGGGTTGCTATGGTAATCGTAATTTTTTAACTAATGGTAACCATGTGATACAAATTATGTAAATGACCTGTAAACACAATGTTAATGAAATGCAAGAGAATCAGAATCATCTTCTTCTTAGAAAAGAAAAGATACCAGCATTGGTCTATCAAAGTATCTCTATTATACCAGCATTGGTCTATGAAAGTATCTCTATTTCATTGTGTTAGTTCTTCAGAGCTCATTTCCATACCAAATTTGTAAAATACCCGAAACTCTTCAAAGTAAAATATCTCAGCAGCCAGTACGGAAATTTTCATAATTTTTATTTTAATTTAGAAATTATGGCAACAACATATCTATCTCCCGTTAGTTTCAATTTCTCATTTGGTTTCACAGTTAACAGCGGTATGTCAGACCCGGTAACTAATACACACTGTAGAAATTGTGACTTGAATACATACGAGTCAACCACGTATAAAATCTGCCAGTTTCGGGGGGGGACTATATGATTAATACCATAGGAAAGTATCAGCGACATGAATAGCTGCAACTGATAAATGGATTAGTTAGCCATTTAATCAATTTCTATCGGTTGTTCAGTGCATGTCCTCGTCTGAACAATTCACGTAAACTGATTGTCCGGATTTTTATCCAAATTCTCCACGAGCCAATCAAATCCACAGATTTATTTCTCTGTTTTATCTGTTCATTCAGTCGTCTCAGAGCGGGAAGATATCCATAATATATCGGTGTTAATATTTAACTTTCCATCTCAATTTCTCTTTGTTGGATTCTAAAGATTGTCGCTATGAAATCAGTCATTGTCCTGGTTGGACTCATCTGTGCCTGTTCCGGCGGTCTGGGCGGAGAGATAGAAGGTTTGTACTTTTTTCGGTGAAGTTTGCCTCGTGACATCTGTTTCGTTGTGAAATATACTTGCGTGCATCTGGATACGTGTCAAATACGTATTTCGTACGATATCGAAGGCCAGCAAATTGATGGACTAAATTTGGAGGTTTCGATATACTATACATATGCATAGAAGAATTTTCGCATCAATAATCTAAAGACAGTAAGCACCAAATATGTATGAAATGAAAACAATAGGAAAAAAAGCTGGCTTCAGAGAGAAGCCGTCAACAGTTTTCAATGTCAGCAAAACATGATAATGGTTTTATTCACGACATTTTCTGGGTAAATTTGAGCGTAGGGCTTTGAACTTTTTGAATATTTTGTTTCATTTAACTGATCGTGAACGTTAGTGGAGCAATTCACATCCATCTGGTCGACTTGCTTCGAGGAATAGGACTGTACCACCTAGTCCCCAAATTATGATTTTTCATGCGTGCTTTATTGATGACTTCTTTTCTATGAACGTTAAATGTGAATCTTATGTTACAGAGTGGGAGACCCGACTACAGACGTTTTTCGCTGAATTCTCTGACCTTTGGAACCAAGGGAAATTGGAAGAACTCACAAGGACGAAATTTGTCTGTGATCTGATAACTTTAGGACCAGGACTGGAACCCATCAGGACTGCCGAAGGTGAGTTGACCTGTTTATCAAGTCCTACGTCCATAAAATCATGCATTTTTTACCCTGTAGAAGTTTTACGTGTTTCCACTTTTTTCGCTACAAACAACTAACTAAAGCATGTAATATTGATAGGCGTGCCTGATTTTTAATTAGTGCTCGTTGGTTTTCGTCGGACGATATTATGCTGGTATGGGGTTTTAATTGAAAGTGTATTTTCTTAGAAAATGACTTGGGCTATATGAACATGATCCGATTCAGATTCAGATGAAAGGATTCTGGCGCAAATTTATGTCCACGGTGAAAGACCACGATCAGGAGTAGTGGTAAATCTGGTTTAGGTTCAAGGATCGACCAGTAAGAATGGTATATACGTTCGCCATGTTTGATCAGATATCTATAATTCGTGGAGAATCGTCGACCATGTTTGATCCCGTGATAAATTGGACTTATCTGACTTATCCGGAAATCTTAGTGGCTTCATTTTGGGGATATTTGAATAATCCTATGTGCAGAGAATCATGGGAAAAATCAAAATGGCGGCCAGAAGGAGTCCTTAGAAATTCGTGTTTTCTCTCTCTGCTCTCAAGTTAGTCGCATTTTTCTTGACTAATATAAAATGGCACAAAAGTAATTTAATTTGCCAAAACTAATTACACTCTCTCATACTGATTATCCTTTGAGAGAAAGTTTTGGAAAATAATAAAAAATCTGAAAATCGGTGAAAAAAATTAGCGATAAATAGCTTCCGATAAGATGATGTCTGTGTAGCGGCCATCTTATTCTTTTTGACGTTTTCTTGTAGCGTTTGACCCGAATACATTGTATATAGTACGGAAGATTTCAACCAAGGGGTCGCGAAAATAAATAATATCCAGACTGGGATAGATGTTTCCATTCCACACCTAGATTTCTATGAGAAAATTTGACCAATCAGAATCAAGTATATTCTCGTCATGTGCCTTGAACATGTGACCATTTAACCTATAGATAAAAACATTGTGCAGGCTATTTCATGACAAGCGCTACACCACTGCAGATGTAGATAAAACAGCCAGTTAATTACATTGACAATACTGAAAGGACAGTTATAAGTGGCGGTAACTTTATCTTTGAAATGAGAGAATAAAAGGCACATGCATAACTTAGCTATATAGTATTGATGTTATCGTATTCGGGTACCCCAAGACAAAAGTCACTCAGTATGGTATTTCAACAACGCCAAGATGACGTCATCATAAGGAAGCAGCCTCTGCTGATATCCATACTAGAAAGCGCACAGAAAAAAGAACGTTAAATATACTGGAATTCAAGTTCAACTGATCAGTTGATTATCACAGTTCCACATATAGTATAAAAAATGGTTCTATCTGAAAATATTTAAGGATTGACTGATTTTTTTTACGTTCATTTATAAGGATTGACTGTGATTTTTTTTTTTACGTTCATTGGGGTATGAACCTAAAAACCGCTGTGCAAACTGTATGATTCCGTTTGCGCAGCGGTTTTTAAGTTCATACCCCAATGAACGTAAAAAAAATCACAGTCAATCCTTATAATTAAATTAATCAAGCAAAACTAATTCAATAAGAGAAGAAATTAAACGTGAAACGAACGAATTCTTCGGTTTAATTCTTGTAACGAGAAAATCCGTGCGCGTACAGTCAACAAAGTTCGTAACTCCTAGCAACGTCTCAGTGCACGCGCACGTCACTCGGTAGGCCAAGCGCGGTTCAAACAGTTTTCAGTTTGACAGTTTGTTGCACATTGTGTATGGAGGAAAACTTCTCAGTCAGGGATAATTATTTAGGTCAGGAAAACTGAAACACACAAACAATTCTGCGAAGGAAGAATGAGATATGAAACCATGCAGAAGAGGAGAAATTGTTCGACTTGAGTTGGCCTTGCCGGGAATATTCCATTCAGAGCCGATGATCAGACTGGGCGATGCATTTTCTTGCTGTTTTACCGCGCCCCGGGTAGGCATACGGAGGACGATTTAACTGATCAATGTGTTGTTCTCAGCTGAGGAACATTCCCTGTCGCAGTTTTAATGACGGAACTTTCTCCCTTTCGGTGTCCGCTTATATCAATAATGTGACGAAACTCTGCATCCTTCATCTCCTGTACCCGTCACACGTGGACTGGAAATCGAGGGAGTGCATGTGCTGTGTGTGTTGTGTTATGTTCGAGCGGACGCATAATTTTGTGTGATATCAGAAACAGAAAACGCGAAAATTGATATTCTTTCACAGACTTCGAAGTGTATCAGTGTTGGTGAACTGATTGTAGCCTTTGTGAAAAGAGATTGAACGACGATGTTGCCCTCGTACGCCACCCAACAGGTTTTGTGGAATCTGTAACACTCCCCCCTCCCCCTTGACTGGAGAGATTTTATCGGACATCTGCCGTGCGGTACGGTAATTGTTACATACATCCGCTTATCGTGGCAGTCAAGACGGTATAATTTGTTAAATTTTGTGTTTGGTTTCGTGAGAGAGGACATGTTCCCGTTTCCATCAGTGCAAAACTCCCCCCCCCCCCCACCACAACAACAGCAAACAAGCCGGTGGATGAAATTTCACTCCACTGGAACGGTAACGAATGAATGGATTACCAAACTCTGTATCTCAAGAGAACCAGAGCTCAGGTAGGATGTGGGTTTCAGGAGTTCACCGGGTGTAATAATTTCTTTATAAGGATTTGTGGTAAAAGTGGGTAAGCGAAAACCTAATGTCAAAATCTCGTTCAAGGTCACGGAGATGTCGACTTATTGCTGATCTGATTTCCAGGACCGACAGACATTATCTCGGCTCTTTTCTCTTCGAAATTCTTGTAATTTTACAAACAATTTTCTCAATACAAATAAATATTTAAATTCACTCTTTCCAGTTGGTTTTAGAGTTTTCTGTTGACATTATTTGAGCAATATTATGCACTAAAATCTGAATCGATTTACACTTCGACCAGTGATCCAGTGCTATTTATAGCAACGAAAAAGTAGTGCAGTTGTGGGCGTGGCATATCATATTTTTAGATTCATTGAAGTATGAACCGAAAAATTGAGCACTAATCAGCCAATCAAATCGCAGGATTTACGAACAATACGGGTAGAATTTAATTATTTATATACCTTTTAAAGAGTCTTATAAATAAATTTTATGAAAAAAAGTGTGGGTCACCATGTTTTTTTACAAAATATTGCGTGAAACTCTCCAGTAAATGGCTATAACACTACTGTAGAATCATCTTCCTATATTAACACCAAACTGACCTACCGTCTTCCGTACAGTAAAATTTGTAATCCGTAGTCTACAAAATGTCTGGTGTTTCCCGTTCGATCATCCGTTCACTATCCTACTTCAGTCTGATCTCAATCTGCATGTCTTTAGCAGTCTTGGGGAGAGGGAAGGGGTGGGAGGAGAGGGGGCGAGTAGGGTCTGTCATTCTCAAACGCACACTTCGGTCTCACTCGCATTCTTAAGACGCAGTCCTCAGCCTCACACGCATTCTTTAACCCCACACGCATTCTCATGCATTCGGCAGTGTTCACGTGTTTATGTGAGAATGAATTCCAATTCCTACCACACAATTGAACCAATAGGGAAATAGCAACATTTTGAGGCTGAAAACCCATTTTTCTCAACTTTCCGAAGTCGAAGTTTCTTTAAATTACCAGATTATATGGAATTTATACATTCCTAGTGAAATATGGAATATCAATGGGGGTCACCATTTTTTTTTCGAATAGCAGTTGTATAACGGATAAATTCAGACTCCGAGAGAGGGAAATATTGTTAGGGTTCATCTTCAAGGAATTTACAAAATTGCCTTTTGGCTAACAGTGAATACGGAACAAGTTTCGTGGGGTACCGTAAGCATCATCTATTGCCCACCTAACTTTCTGTGCCATCCGACCGACGCTTCAAGCTATTTCACTTTGGAGCAACTGGTATTACAAATAAATAGATCTGTTATACTAGATATCAATATTTTTTTTATTTTTACCCGATTTTAAGGTGTCATGACACTAATAATAGGATGTTCAGTCCGCTTCGAAAGATTTAAAGAAAATCCTCATGTTGTCGCTCCACAGGCAACGCGATCTAAGCCTTTAAGAAAATCTTTCTCAACTATCCATGTACATGTACACTACCACGCACGTATACACTATCGATAAGAATGTACATTATCCATACATTATGAGACATATGCTTAGCAAAATCGTGGTCAGCGTAGTACAGGTTCCATTGATCAAATAGTTATATCTCAACTTTATCGCCACTATTGCGCCACTATTTCTAAGAACTCTGACGTTGAATGTATGTGGATATTGAAAAACTCAAAATGTCTGACGGAAGAACTTGATGCTAAAGGTCACATACCGTACAGACATGTATCCACATGGGATTTCTCGACTCTCTATACTACAATCCCTCATCAGGACCTTATTGACCGTGTAAGTTCATTAATAGTATCTGTGTTCAAGAAAACTGATCGTAGATATATTAATGTCGGAAACCATGAAGCATTCTTTAGCTCTACTACATACAAGAGATATCATTCATGGGATGTTTCTTTGTTTATAGAGTTGCTTGAGAATTTCTCATTAAAAATATCTATGTGAAATTTGGCAACACAATATATCAGCAGCATATAGGTATTCCAATGGGTACTAATTGAGCACCCCTGTTGGCTGACCTGTATCTGTTCTCTTATGGATATGACTATATGCAGGCGCTTTCAAAAACCGATCCATTCAAAGCCCGTTCCTTCTCATTCAAAAAACGCTATATAGACGATCTTCTCGCTGTGGATAATCGCTATATAAATGACGCAGTGAAGGATATATATCCACCTTCACTGGATTTGAAGGAAACTACAGACAGCCCTACAGGCACATCATATTTAGATCTATATCTCTATAAAAATGAAGCGGGCATTCTCTCTCGACGACAGTATGACAAAAGAGATGATTACAATTTCGATATCGTAAACTATCCCTTTCTGGACAGTAATATTCCAGTGGGTCCTGCATATGGCGTATATATATCTCGCTTAGTAGCATTTGCTAGATCCTGTGTTAAATGTAACGATTTTAATCAACGTCACAAAACATTGTTACAGAAACTTATAAAACAGGGCTATTCCACCAAACGCCTCCACTCAAAGTTTCTCAAATTTGGCGATACATATCGCATGCTGATAAAAAAAAAACGAACGTAGCATGCAAGATCTATGGCGCTACGTTTCGTAACTTGTGTCTAATTCCGCTTAACCCGGAGCTAGGGGCCGTATGAACCCATGTACTTCAAGATCCTCACGGTACTCATATGAACAGTCACAATCAAAGCGTGACTGAGATACATCATCCTTTAGATGACGACTTTACAACGAATATTATGGATTAAGAATACTGATCAGCGATACGGATTTTATATTTTTGGAACATCATTGATGTCTTGCCGGCATCATTGAAAACTGTTGACCGCTTCTCTCTTGCAGGAAATAAGCCTATGTTTATGTATACTATGATTGTCTTTTTTAATTTGGTGCTTATACTGTTATATGGAATATGGAATAGGTCTTTGGATTATGGAAGCGGATATTCTCTAATGGAAGACGGCTGAATTATGGATGACGGATTAGACGCTCGTAATGTGAGTCATTATGTAACACCACCACCCCCCGCCCCTACCACCAACCCTTCTACGCAATCTCCGGAACGAAAGAAAATGAGAGCTGAAACTCCATGTAGTTTATCATATTTGTGTCATTTTGAGCCTTTTTTGCATAAACCTCCGAGCATAAGATCATGAATAAATTCAAAATGGCGGTTTTTGCGGGTACCAAAAAGTGATTTATCAGCCCTTTTCCGCAAAATTTCTGCTGTTCTTCTTTGAAAAGTTGGATAAACTACTTCATTTCACTTCAGGCTATTTTTGACTAATTTATGATGCAGCTTTTGCTAACAATGGGACATGAATAAAAAATTCGAAAACAAATCTGACCGGGAAATCTGCGATCTTGGAAGGTTTTTACATTTACTGGTTGAACTTGGTCCAAGGTCAAGGTAAGAATATGCCTCCTAGCTCAGTGGGTAGGACATATATTCCGGTGGGAGAGGTGGTTAGCCTCTCGTGCCTGAATGTGTTCAAAAAAAATCCAGCCTAATAGGCTTAACCACTACCGGTATTCGATCAACGACGTCGGGTATTTCACGCAGACCTGCAGCACGTCAATCCCTGACAGTAAGTGGTGCCTTCAAAACACGAATGTTTGCTGGGATTGGCAATACGAATTAGTTGTCATATGATCACACCTATATGTACAATACCGGTTTCAATCGCACGATACAAACTCATTAGCCACGGATATCTTCTCGATTGGTTGAATAGTTGAGAATCGTATATCTACGATGCGCAACACGATTACATCCTGTTACGTTTGGTATTTTTTATGTCATTATAACTAGTCTACAAACGTATTATTCTGTTGGTATTACTTTAGGCACACGCTTGAATATTTTTCTTTCGATTTCTTTATAAGACAACAAATATTTGTATCTACTCTCAGGCGATATAGCGCTTCACCAGAGTATGTATGATGATGGTTACACCGAGATGAGGATCGACAGCATTGAAGATATATTTCCAGTTGGCGATGGTGATGTCGTGATGTGGCTTAAGGCTACCTTTGTGAACACGAAAACAGATGGCACTGATTTTCCTACTAAGTAAGATTCCATGCTATATAGAGATTATTGTTTACCCATTTCCATATCGGCCCTGGGGCGATCTGGAAATGGGTGTATCACAATCTATTTATCACATATTTATAGATGAATGATAGCGTTGTAATTGACAAACAAGAAGGATAGATTTGTACATGAAACTGTTTCATCGAAAATTGGACCCTCCGTAAAATGGAGTCAATGATCGTCGTCTCATTTTGATGATACACAACACGTTAGAGCGCGATATATATTGTCAGGTAAAGTTTGAAATTCAAGATCGATCATCGGATTACTACGCATACCTTGTAAAATGTTAATACATAGAAAGATTCAGGTGAAAGCACAAAAGTGCGCTCTGCAGAGACTGCAGAGAGAATACAGCGATTTCCTCTAGGGGGAAGAACTCCTGTGCGCGATATCAGCCCAATAACCGATATCAGGCCTGCGCGTGAGGGCAGAAATCCATACCATCATATGGACCGGTGCCATTCCATAGCATCAACGGGGTTAAATATCCAGTATCATGAGCAAATATGTGATAAAGTTTATTACTCAACACAGTTCTGGAGGATAACAATATCCCGGGTTCGTTTTGCCAGGTAGACTTCCGGATTGAAGAGGCTAAAGACGACAAAAGTATACCAAATCCGTGAAAGGGCCTTATTTTCAAGTAGACATGGCCATCATTCTCTCCCAGGGGCACACACCTACAACCCTTCTAGCATTTTCGTTCGTGTATTATCCATAAATATAAGTCTCGCCTCTGAAACTTAGACAGAAAAAAACGAGTATATACGATCCCTTAAACTGATATTTATCTCATGTGTGTTTGTACAGGAGTAGTCATAAGCCTGCAGTTAACGGATTCAAAATAAATTTTCATTACCAGCATGTAATCCCGATACAGTCACTGTAGATTATTCACTGGAAACATTAAGAAAGTAATGGCCAGGCAAATGGTGAGCAGAACATATTGGTTGGCAATACAAATGGTTTTCGAATAGCTCGAAGGTTAAAAAAACAACTACGTGCAAGCGATAATCAGCTCATTATTGTTTCACTTGAATTTACGGGAAGATTTATCAATTTATTTACCTCTCGTCATCCCATGACTGGTCGATTTTAGGTCCAGACATCAAAGCGTTATTTCTAGATTTGGATAAGACAAAATTATGTTCAGAACTGTGCGACTACCGATGTTCCAATGCAGAACATGATAGTAATTATATAAGTACGTGTATCTATTTTAGTAACATGTCAACGTTTTCAATCAAGACAGAATTGTTTTAAACATCATCTTTATTGTGCTTTTCTACGCAGAATCGCCTTTTACATGGTTAACCAGTGGGGCAAACTTAAAGTAAAGCTGCTCATCTATAATTAAATACAAGCCTGAAGCAGAGTATGACCAGCCAGTGGCAGAGGCAACACCCCAGCGCAAAGAATACGTGAAACTGTACACAGTTTTGAATGAAATAAAGACAATCATGAACCATGGTCCGCCTTATGTTCTCCAATTTGGGAAGTGATATTCCATTATCATGATTACTCGTGCTATGGTACTTTCAGGTGCGTAATAGTTTACATGTATCTGTTTGGATAGTCAAAGCGGATTTGAAGGGCATCTTGATGAAATTTATTTAGTTTTCGTTCATACATGTATCACGGTGCAGTCGATATAGCTTCAATACTGATAAAAACTCCAATTAATTCGTTTCAATATGCCAACCGCGTCATACAACGAAAGGCATTCCGTAAATAACCATCATCAACCGTGTGATAGTCAACCCGCACAAGTAATTCTCTCTTTTTTCTCGAATGTAGCTTTGAAAAAGTCGACATGTGTATTTATGCGATACAGTTGATTTCCTGATACCGGAAAAGCAATAGCATTGACCGTCTGAGTTAAAAAGTTGGCTAAACATCACTTTTTGCGACTTCGTAGATGGCAAAGTTCAAAAGCGATCTGTCAATCAGCAAAAACAATAGGTCGCAGTGACTTGGACTACTTAGATAAAGGACTGGACATCATTAATTTACCACGAATGCTGAATGATCCAGAGCTACGCAACGCTGTACCAAACTATTTTAAGTTCACAGAACCTCCTTGCATTTCATATAAGTATACTAAATCTATAGCCACCAAAATATTCAATTACTCCAATGATGTCAAGGAGTTTGACTGGAACTTATACACGTCAGGAGGCTATAGTTGTGATTGTGAATCATCGAACTTTATCTATATACCATGCACACATATTGTGACTGGTGCTCTTGATGTGGTGAGTGATAATGATCTGAAATTACTTCTGATGAAAGGACCTAAATATAGAGAGCCTAGAAGAATAAATCTGAAGGCCGACCAGAAGATAGTCCTGTCTGCATTGGAACAGTACGTTATTGATTGGTCTAAGCGAGAAAAAGTTGAACCTACAGTACCCGCTGATTGGCTGGACCTCACCAAGAGCAAGGTCGTTGAAACAATCCGCCACATTGACAGAAGTACTCTTCCCCAAGCAAAACAAGTACTGAGAAACCTCAATTCGAAAGAAGTTGTAGCAAATCTCCAGAGTAAATTCGTCATAGTCCCAGCAGGAAAAGCTCCGAATAGTATAATATTCATATGTAAATATTACTATTACCAGGTGCTGATTAAAGAATTGAGTGTAGACATATCTTCATCAAATACGTCTACTTACTCCCAAACTGCATTTACTCTGGAAGATTTATTTAATAATCACAAAAAGTTTCTCAGGGAAAGAGGTATTTGTCTTCCAACCAATCATAACGACATACCAAAACTATACTGGACTCCAAAAATGCATAAATCACAATACAAAGCTAGATTCATAGCTGGTTCTAAAAGCTGCACCACCAAGCTTCTTTCAACCCTATTGACGAGGGCCCTTCAGGAGGTAAAAGCATTTTGGGAAAGGTATTGCGACACTATTTCTAAGAACTCTGGCGTTGAATGTATGTGGATATTGAAAAACTCAAAATGTCTTACGGAAGAACTTGATGCTAAAGGTAAAATACCATACAGGCATGTATCCACATGGGATTTCTCGACTCTCTATTCTACAATCCCTCACCAGGACCTCATTGACCGTCTAAGTTCATTAATAGTATCTGTGTTCAAGAAAACTGATCGTAGATATATTAATGTCGGAAGCCATAAAGCATTATATAGCTCTACTACATACAAGAGATATCATTCATGGGATGTTTCTTTGTTTATAGAGTTGCTTGAATTTCTCATCAAAAATATCTATGTGAAATTTGGCAACACAATATATCAGCAGCATATAGGTATTCCCATGGGTACTAACTGTGCACACCTGTTGGCTGACCTGTATCTGTTCTCTTATGAATATGACTATATGCAGGCGCTTTCAAAAACCGATCCATTCAAAGCCCGTCTCATTCACCAAACGCTATATAGACGATCTTCTCGCTGTGGATAATCGCTATATAAATGACGCAGTGAAGGATTTTTATCCACCTTCACTGGATTTGAAGGAAACTACAGACAGCCCTACAGGCACATCATATTTAGATCTATATCTTTATAAAACTGAAGCGGGCATTCTCTCTCGTCGACTTTATGACAAAAGAGATGATTACAATTTCGACATCGTAAACTATCCCTTTCTGGACAGTAATATTCCAGTGGGACCTGCATATGGCGTATATATATCTCGCTTAGTAGCATTTGCTAGATCCTGTGTTAAATGTGACGATTTTAATCAACGTCACAAAACATTGTTACAGAAACTTATAAAACAGGACTATTCGCCAATCGCCTCCACTCAAAGTTTCTCAAATTGGGCGATACATATCGCATGCTGATAAAAAAAATACGAACGTAGCGTGCAAGATCTATGGGGCTACGTTTCGTAACTTGTGTCTAAGTCCGCTTAACCCGGGGCTAGGGGCCGTATGAACCCATGTACTTCAAGATCCTCACGGTACTCATATGAACCGTCACAATCAAAGCGTGACTGAGATACATCATTCTTTAGATGACGACTTTACAACGAATATTATGGATTAAGAATACTGATCAGCGATACGGATTTGATATTTTTGGAACATCATGATGTCTTGCCGGCATCATTGAAAACTGTTGACCGCTTCTCTCTTGCAGGAAACACGCCTATGTTTATGTATACTATGATTGTCTTTTTGAATTTGGTGCTAATACTGTTATATGGAATATGGAATAGGTCTTTGGATTATGGACGCGGATATTCTCTAATGGACGACGGCTGAATTATGGATGACGGACTAGACGCTTGTAATTTGACCTATGTACTATGGACTTTTTTTAATAAAGCTTCACTTTGGGCAACAGTAGCCGTATCCTTTTACCATTTTTCCTTACACTGTAAACAAAAGTACCATAAACTTCACTGTAAAAGTCGCGGCAACCGAGTTACCAGGACTTCCTGTAGTTTTCCTGTCATTTTTCATCTTTGCGGGGTTCTGTAAAATGTAACGGAATCTTACGTAGAGTAAAATACGGGGCCACTTTCCGTAAAAATTAACGGAAACTCGTAAATAAATGGTCCGTAAAATTTACGGGAAGCCCTGGTAACTCGGTTGCAAGGACTTCCCGTAAAAACGGAACTTCGTTAATTCTACATCTTCCTTGCAAATTCAACGGAAACGGAAACAAATATAATACAATATTGCTATTCACGGGAAAATTATGGAATATCCTGCATATCCACTTAGTTGCCGGGACTTTACCTGCGAACTTTATATATGTTTAAAATGCTGACCCTAAGAGATAGACCCCACCAGTCAAAATCCCGCAGATGCTTTAGTTATGGCATTTTTAAAATTGAAAAAAGTACAGTGAAAACAAAGTTGAATTGGACATAAGAACGAACATACATATGTTATATGTTCCACCGGAAACCATTTGCGGACATACATGGTCGGACCCAGATACTATGGCCCCCCGCAAGCCCCTTCAGGGCATCAGGGGACAATTATGTTTTGGTGTGTGAATTGCATAACATCTTGCTCACTTGGTTTTCAAGAAATACAATTCATTACATTGGAATAAATCAAATGAATACAATCTGGCAATTCATTGATAAGGAAACTTTAATTTCACCAAGGTGACGGGGCTACTAACACCATGACCACTGGGTATTTAATGACAAACACCAGTGTCCAGTGCTATTTCAGTTTCACTTTACATGCTCTGAAATATTTTCAGTTCAAACTAGTCCACAATAATTAACTTGTAATGACTTTAAATTTATCAACACTCAATTAACAACAATGCAACATTAAAGAGCAGTTGTGTGATGGATATTCGATACTCTCAATATTATAATAGCACTGTCATCTTAACCCTATCTGACCTGGGCGATTTGGGGTTTACCGCAGCCTTTGGGGGGGGGGGCGGAAAGTGCCTCCTATATATTTTCCCTATCGCTAAGGCTAGAGGGCTGAAACTTTCCACACTACTTCTTTGGGTCAAGCTCTACAAGAAAATCTCAAAAATCCAAGATGGCCGCCATGTTGACGTCACTGTGACGTCATTTTCAAAAAGAGCATTTTTGGACGATTTTCCCCGTCAAAATCTTCGATTTTTTTTTCGCCAAATCTGCATGATAAATTAGTAAATAATAATCTGATTTGAAATAAAATAACTTTTACCCACTTTTCCGTACAGAAAAGCAAAAAAATTGAAGAAATATGACGAGAAGATCACTTTTTCTGGTACCCCACATGGCCGCCATTTTGAATTTACCCATGATCCTCTGCTCGTGAGGTTATGCAAATAGGCTCAAAATGATCACAATATGATAACCTATAACGTCAGGAAGTTTCAGCTATCCATTTTTTTGGCGTTCCGAAGATATCGCAGAAAGTTTTGTAGGGGGGGCATTTTGGCCCCCTTCTCCCACAGACCTGGTAGGGTTAATGGGGGAGGGGAAGCAAATCAGGGGGTGTTTTATGATGATGCTAGGACATATGGTTTCAGCAAAATGGATATAATCGCGTTAAATCAACATGCTGATTTTTGCGATTTTTTAAAGAAATATGGCAAAAACAACACTTTTCTGGCACCACCACATGGCCGCCATTTTGAATTTACCCATGATCCTCTACTCGGGGGGTCATGCAAATAGGCTCAAAATGACCCCAATATGATAATCTGAAAAAGTCACGGAGTTTCAGCTCTCAATTTTTTGTCGTTCCGGAGATACGAGCAACAAATCATGGGGGCGGGGGGTGGGGTCCGGAAAGTGACCCCCCCTCCAGGCCAGATAGGATTAAATGACATTAACAATTCCCCCTCCCCTTTATACCTTATATTGTTCCAGTAAACCTAATCATTTAACACCAGGCTCTTAGACTTAAATGTGGCATTTTATCTCCATTAAAGCAACGCTTCTAAAAACCCATCCATAGAGTATGCACGCCCAAAACCCGAGAATTATCTTATCTCTCCCCTCAATGTACACTAATTTTGTGTACATATGGAAAATTCCAACTGTTTGACAGTGAAAAACTTCATAATAAATTTAAATTGATCAACTCTCAATTAAGAATGATACACCAGAAGACGACTATCTGATGGGCATTTGATACCTCCAATACTTGAGTTTATCATCATGAATCACTTTCTCAGTAATGAACAGCAGCCTACCCTGCAAGCACAGGGAATTTAGTATTACATGTACGTTACATTCCTTCTTACTACACCATTCCAATGCAGTTACCTGCTTGGTCATGAGAATCTAACCCGAAAGTTTCTTCCCTCCCCCTTTTCAACACGCGAATACGACTGGCCGCCAGCGTATTATCAGCTGACGCGGTTGGAGAGAAGCAGCCACAGCCGGAGATAGGGACATCACATGACTGAACAAGAGACCGACCAAATGAGCGCAGTGGATAGCAGAGAAGGAACGTAGCGAAATATACACTTCATGGAGGGGAACAAAACTAATGCGAAATTGATGGATACATGCATGGGGTCTGACAGTTAGGACAAGGTCGTAATTATGCCACGGTTGTCAATTTAGCATACATGTAAGCAGACCAGTACCCAGCTATATTAGGTGTACAAGGAACGGAGTCACTAGACAGTTGGACTGGAAGAGCATCATTGTTACAGTAATACCGCCAATAATTCGATCACAAGAAGTGCACATTAAAACTGCTATATTAACAGAGGGTCACTGGCATTAGTTAGTGGTGCCAAATTGGTGAACAACCACACATATCTTGACAAAATGTGTCAGTTACGGTTGGATATATTGACAATATTTTCACATATGAGCCATAACAAGTGCACTTCCTGTGATCAAATTATTAGGGGTATTAACCGTATTGTTGCTTTACACAATTCCCCGCTTCGTCTCTTCGACTCAAAATCTGTGAGCTTGTGTGATGGCGAGTACTTTCGGACTGATCAGATTTCGTGATCTACATTTCTTGCCCCTCTCTGGGTTGATTCCAATGAAACATCTGCAAAAATAATGATATCATGATATGGTCAATCATTTATGAGCCATCTGTGCAGCCAATATTCAGCACAGACACTGCAAAGCAGAATATTAGCCATTCTCACTAGATAGACTATTGCCGTATACCATCCTCTGACCCCATTCCTCACAAAAATGTGGCGTCCATGCATTTTGCACAGGTTTCTTGGCCAATCAAACACGCATCCTCATGAGTGCATGCCGCGCGGTCGCCTGGGGTAGAGAGTATGCATAGACCACTGAATGAGCGTATGCAAGCGCGCCACGTTATTGGAGGGGAAATGAGGTCAGAGCATGGTATACGCAATAGGCTATCCACATTCTGATAATTTGATGACAATGAATTTTAGTCAGCAAGTGTCTGAGTTGTTCACGAGACTTTCATTTTCCAGCTGAAATTTAACATGGTGATGGAAAAATTGAGACATCCCGATGTTTTATCGAAAAGGCAATTAAGACACTGCTGTAAAATAAATCATAATAATATCCAGGCTTGCAAATATTTTTTTTAAATTTGGTTGTCCGAAAGTCATGGAATGGACCAGTAACACCGTTCTTGTGGAGTTGCTAGCAGCTTCTTACTTTTACTTGCTGAACTGGAAATATATGTTGTCCCAAGCAATCGGGCAGGATATTTTGTGAGTCCTGAACATTGTAATTATGCGCATTGTAATAAATGTTACAAACATTATACTTGGGTACATACATGCTACCCACCCTGTATGCGCTTTAAAGGGAGATAAGCCTAGCAAGGAAGAAGATAAACTGATCACTCTGGACATGATAGTGTGTAACATAAGAGAGCGACAGGAAGATAGAGAAACTGATTACAGGTGCAGCAGAAGTTGGAAAGCAATGGGATTGGGGGTCAGGTACTCTAAACTAAAGCAGAGGTCCGGACAGTCTCTAAACCTCTGCCAGCGTTAGTACCTGATCCTAGACCGATTTCGGAGCCCAGCGAATGACGCAAGCGTTGGCCAATCAATTCAAAGATAACATCGGCAGTTCGAGACAGTGAAGAATGTCAAACATGCCCACGTAACACACTTTTCTCATTAACTTTTACTTTATTGAATAGTAATATCACGTGACTGATAATAATATTGTCGTGTGCAGATCAAGGATTGTATCCAAAGTCATGCGCTATAAGGAGTTTAGAGTAGTGTCAGGCTGCATCAAAATGGCTCGCAAAATATTAAAAAATTTGGTCATCCGAGGGTCATGAATATTAGCTTGTTTGTGGACATGCTACAATCTCAGATGCTGATATTTACTTGCCTGCTCTAATTTGAAAGCTGAAAGTTACACTATATGCCATACCAAACAAAATCTCATACAAACAGGACCAGGGTAATATCAGTGCAGAGACGACACTGTTCAGTATAAAGCATAAAAATAGTTTTTTCCTGTAAGGCCGTCCGCAATAATATCTTTGTTTCCCGTAACACTACCTAACAATGAATTTCCTGGACAAAAATAAGTTTTGGGTGGCCATTTTTTTTTATTTGGTTATTTTGAATAGAATGAAATGAAATTGCATTACAAAAACGTCCAGAAAAAAAAATTCCTACCCTACCTACCTACACAATTGTTTAAAGGGTTTTTGCTGGAAACACACATACATGTAAAATTGTGAATGGCCCAACTTTCCTGGCCTGCTTAACATTTCCAATCTCCATGTAAAGATTGACAAAAACTAAATTATGTTGCCTACCTACCTGTCTGGATTTTGAAATTGCCATTGCATGAACCAGGCCTCCCGAGGAATAAAATGAAGGCGAGTGATTGGACACTCGCCTTAATTTATGTCAGGCGAGTTAATGGCGAGTGTTCTGTTATAGTTCTCCATATAAGCACCATATATTTGCATTTTGAGGCGAATGAGTATCACTCTCCATTTTCAAATCATGGTCGAGTATGAGGCGAGGGCGAGTAATCATGATCACTCGCTTATCCCCGGGAGCCCTGTGAAACATGCCAGTAATTTTCCTAGGCCTATAAGGTTGGCTTACATTGCATATAATGCAATTACTCACCGCTGCATGAATTCAAGAGTTGAACAGTTGTCAGGGTGCTGCAAGTTGAATGCGTAGTAAGATGCAAATATCATTGCGGCACCTTCTTCTACGGTTAGGAAGTCACTGACCACCTGGCCTTCTATCACAAGGTACGTTCTGTCCTGAAACAAATCTGGTTCTAAAATGAAGAATACATGTGCTGTTACTGCACCTATTAAAACAATTAACATCTCAACATGGACAAGCCCATTAGCTTGAGTACATTTCCTGTCTTGAACATTATTTCATTATATATGTTCAGAGCATGAAAAATATCTTAATATTCGGTTGCCTAAAGAGCATGGACCAGTAATAGCGTGCTTATGTAGATGATAATAATAATAGCTTCTGATATTTACTTGCTCAACTGCAAGTGTCCCGGGCAGTCGGACGAGATATTTTGCATGCCTAGCAAAAATAGTGAGACCGGTAAAATTGCCGCGAGAAAAAGGTTAGAAAATAGCCCTTTGCCCAGTTGCCTGGGGCAACTAAATCTGTTGTACATGTAGGCAACCAAATTCTGCTCGAATAGCCATGCATTTGGATGTGCTGGTTGCCCGGGCTTGCTCGTGGGCAACTAGAAATTCTTTTCCTATTTCACGCCCTGTAAGTTGGGGATAAGCTTGGACTGTTCACGATTTGCATATAAAACAGTGACCATGGTGACAGTGTAATGTATATGTACATGAAGGTCTTCCACCCAGATGACCTAGGCTTGTGATTGGACTATTTTGCGACTGTGTGGAGGCACTGTCGATGATTTAACAACAAGCACATTGTCAGCCATTTAACATGTGAAGTTAACCCTATCTGGCCTGGGCGATTTCTTCTCGGAAGCCATTTTTCGGCCTTTTGTGGTCGATTTTTCGAAATTTTCATTTTTCCGATTTTTCTCTCGAACAAAATCAAATCAAATATAGAATAATTAGTTTTGGATAAATAAAATACTTTCAAGGCCTTTAGGCAAGGAACGTGTGATAAAATTGAGCGAAAAGATTGAAAAACACGATCTCGCGAATAACACATGGCCGTCATTTTGAATTTACCCATGATCCTATATCATATGAAAATAGGCTCAGAATGACCCCAATAAGATAAGCTTAAAAGTCACCAAGTTTCAGCCTCCTCGGTTTTGTCGTTTCGGATCAGCAGAGAAAAGTTCACTAGGGGGGGGCACTTTCCGCCCCCCACCTCAGGCCAGGTAGGGTTAAGGCAATGTTAATTGTGTGAAATCACTAGGCGTGCCAGATAGAGCATTGTTCTTTGCTCATTTTCTGCATTCCTCTGTTTACAAGAAATTGAAGCTTTCAGTTGTAATTTCTCCAAAACTATGTACATGATTTACTTCCAACTTAGACAAAAACTGATCAGTAATTTAATATTGTCCAACAATACTTATTTTCGATAGGCTTTTGCTCACTACTAAATACAGAAGTGTACCAAGTTTGTTTTCCGTATGTGAATTGGCTGTCGTGATAATGCAGTAACGGACGGACGGACGGACGGACGTACAAGATGACAAAAGTGGAGGGGTAAACAAATGACACTAAACTGCTAACATCCAGGAATTTACCTGGATGCGAGATTAACTTCATGTGTTACACAATAATGTACCAAAATATTTTAACTGGAGTTTCAAAGCCAAATGAACATATTCAGAAAGCTGCCGTCACCAGACTATGCATCTATAGAGTGGATGGACGTAACTAGGACTTACAATGGGAACACATACACACTCCTGATTTATCTAGGTGCTTCTCCCCGAGAATGAAATATGATACGTGCAATGATGCTGCATTCGTTAACGCTATCTGGCCTGGGCGATTTGTGGTGTATCGCAGGCCAGGTAGGGTTAAATTATCCATGTGGGAGATGTTTAACTTTGATGGAACTAATGATAACAGAAAAAACTGTTGCCACTAATTTCAGTGAAAAATATGATGTTAATAAATTGACTACTCTTCATTGCAATCCATCTCACGTATGACTGCCAGGTGAGAGGTAGGATAGCACTCAGTCACACTACGGAACCAATCCCACCCGTAGCATCATACAGCGGACGCTGCAGATCTCACAGTGACTTGAGTAGAAGGGGGTGTCCGTCGATGTTGTTAATTGTTGTTGTGATTATATATGTTTTTTTGCAAGAATATATTTATTTCCCGCCTTTTCATACATCACAATAACAGTAGATGTCATAAAAATGCTTTATATACGCCCTAAATCGATCTACATACCCCTCATCTACTTGATCTCCATCTCTGATAACAAGTGTGGTAACCTCTATGTTAAAGAATTCGCAACGACTCCCGGTACACGGTCCCCGGTAATACATTCTCCACGATATGGCTGTTTTCGAGTACCAGTAACTGATAAAAGACTTCCGAAGACTTCTGTAATCGGGGCTGAAACGCTTCGAATGCAGGAGAACTTACCTCATGGAATTCTTCACGCCCGTTGAGTTTTCACCATAGTTCACGTCTGCTCATCCATTTACGGGTACCCGAATTACCCGTGTTCCGGGATTCGTGGCGAAATTCGGTATACGGCTTTAACATAGAAGTTACCACACTTGTTATTAGAGATGGAGATCTAATAGAGGAGGGGTATGTAGATCGAATTAGGACATCTACTGTCATTGTGGTGTATGAAAAGGTGGAAAATAAATATATTCTTGCAAAAAAATGTATACATGTATATATAATCACAACAACAACAACATCGACGAAAACACCCCCTGCTACTCAAGTCAATGTGGCAGATCTGTATACTGGAAATCCTGCATTTTGCCTCAGCGATTAGATTTTCATCGATCGCCGCTTTTTGACACGGTCGTGGAAAAATAAACGGCATACCATGCCGTTTATGTTTAAAGATCAATTCCTTGTATTTTCTCGTGAATGGTAGAAACAAGTTTAGTTTTTTGTGGTCAAATGTTTCATTTTGTACCTGTTGTAATATATGTCACTTTTGCTGAGTTTGAGAGACATGGATTTGAACCTAGATTTGAGGCCTAAACCCGAGACCCCCATAATCACATGCGTTCGATCCCGCCATTTGTATTTTGTTACAAGCTGTAACTTCGGAGTTGTAATTAGATGTTGTGTTCATTGACATTTACCTAATGACCTTTCTCATTCAAGTGCATCCGATACTAAGTGTGTAAGTAAGCGCTGAGTGGTGTTAGGAAGTTATCTAAACCATGTCACAAGTGTCCGTTTGAGGTTTAGAGGGACATTCAGGCCTGTCTCGCAGGGTATGGCGCCATCACTTTAAACACATGAGAGAGAACCTGTAAGAGAGTGATTTCTGGGTCATTCCAAATGTGACAAGAAATGAATTGTGAGATTTTAAGACGTTTTGTTATAACAAGTATTCGGAGTTACCCTAGTTAAATTTATATTAATGCTGTGTCTGAAATATTGACCAAAATAGTCATTACCATTGTACTGAATGTAAATTATTCAGATATTTGATATGTTCACCATGGAAAGCATTCGAATATTCGTCCCAATACACTCGGTTACATTTAGGTGCCCCACTGCACCACATACCGGTACCCGGGATGCAATTGGACATTTTTATTTTGAGGTAAATGTACAGTTGTCTTTTTCTGTGTTTTTTGGTGGTATTGGACTCTACAATGGGGCATCATCCGAACGCATGGCACGAACATACATAGGAACTCCTGTACGTAGCCATGCGGTAACGGGTGATATCTGGGTATATTAGGGCGTTTCCCAAATGGTCACATCCGATTGGTCCCGAAGATCCGACATCGGCACAATCAGATTCATAGAACGAACACACGCCCCTCCAGACAGCGATGGATTGAAACGATCCATTGGTGGGCCTCGAAGTGCCCCCATCACAAAAAAGAAAACACATGTGTTTCTCTGTGAGCTGCTGCCGATTTTATTTCTTTCAAATATGTTGGGTCGGTTATAATACGATATTTCTTCAGAAAAAAACCCAGAGAAGCATGCCCATTAGAGTGAGAAATAAAATATCTAAATCCCACAACTTCGATTTGGTCTCGCGTAGAATCCCACAGTCTTTCGCCTCGAGCGCTCGAGTGAAATTGACATGTCTGATGACTAAGATGCCTAGGTCAAAATATTTGAATACGGATAATTTCATTGGTTCGTTTACTTGGGGAAGCTGACTTCGGGCGAAATACACGAAGAATGAAGTCAATATGCGCTAAGGGTATTGTTAACCCTACCTAGCCTAGGAGGGGGGGGGGGGGTGGCATTTTCCACTCCCACCCTGTTGATTTTTTGCTCGTATCTCCGGAACGACAAACAATTGAGAGCTGAAATTCCGTGACTTTTTCGATTATCAAATTGGTTTCATTTTGAGCCTATTTGGATGACTTCACGAGCAGAGGATCATGGGTAAGTTCAAAATGGCGGACATTTGGGGTTACCAGAACAATTGTTTTCGTCATATTTCTTCAAAAATTTAGCATTTCTGTACGGAAAAGTGGGTAAAACTTATTTTATTTCATATCAGATTATTATTTACTAATTTATCATGCAGTTTTTGCCAAGAAAAAGCAAAAATATAACGAGAGATCCTGAAGGATCTTGGCGCCCACCATTGTCCGCTAATTGTAAGCTAAAGACAAGGGGATCTTTTTGTCCATTGTTGCTAAGAACAAACGATTGATTTGTAATTTTGTTGACAAAATTTCGAATTTGATCGAAAAAGATCGAAAAAGGGACACCGAAAAAGTTTCAGGAGTTTCAAGATTTCTAGAAACTGTGCTTGATGTCGGTTGTTATAGAACAATGCAAATTCTGTTCTGTTTACTGGGCTAGTTTGAGATATCTCTTTAAAGATACCTAACTCGAAAATAGTTAGATGGTACAAACTTAATACTGAAGGGATCTCGGTCCGTAATGTGGAAAGTTTAAAAGTGTCTGAATTCTGTTATCTCGCTTGGATCGAAACACGCAGTAGTCTACCGTTGTCGAGTTGTGACGTGTCACAAGAGTGACGTCCCTTTGTGTAGCCGTCCTGTCGGCAGACGAAGCCGTGGGGCAGTTCACTTGCAACGCCATGGAAGTCAACTGATTTAAAATTTGAAGAAATACATTTTAATTCGGAATCATTTGAACTTCTTGATATAGAAGGTAAAGGTATGGATATTCTGTATAGTAAATATATAGAATATGCTCCACCGTTTGATCCGCCGACGCATGTGATGCAACGTACAACTCAGCAATATAGCATTAATTTGAAGCGTACCTTGGACTTTCGAAGAGTTATCTTGCACAACTAGTCCCCGTGTGTGACGGGACCTGTGCACCAAATTTCAGAAAGATCCAGGAAGTAGTTCCTCAGAATTCACGATAACAATGTTTCAAGGGGAAATTAAAGATGGCCACCTGGCGACCATGTGGATATTCGAATCGGACGAAAACGGTATCTTGCACAAAGAGACTACAAGAGGAACCTGAGTACCAAACTTGAGAAAGATTCATGCAGTACTTCCGGAGAAATCCCGATAACAAATTTCATGGGGAAATCCAAGATGGCCGCCTGGTGGCTATATCAGACTTTTGAATCGGACTGAAAAAGGTATCTTGCACAACTAGACCACAATGGGAATCTGTGTACCAAATTTGAGAAAGATCCATGCAGTACTTACTGAGAAATCACGATAACAAAATTGGGGGAAATCCAAGATGGCCGCCTGGTGGCCATATTGGATTTTCGAATCGGACCAGTAAAGCTATTTTGCACGACTATACCACAAGGGGAACCTGTGTACCAAACTTTACCGCGATAACAAAATTTCAAGGGGAAATTAAAAATGACCGCCTGTTGGTCATACTGGATTTTCGAATCGGACCAAAGAAGTTATCTTGCACAACTGGACCACAAGGGAAACTTGTGTACCAAATTTGAGAAAGATCCATGCAGTAGTTCCAGAGAAATCGCGATAACAGTTCCATGGGGAAATCTAAGATGGCTGCCTGGTGGCCATATTGGATTTTTGAATCGGACCGGAAAAGGTATCTTGGACAACTAGACGCCAAGGAAAACCTGTGTACCAAATTTGAGAAAGATCCATGCAGTATTTCACGAGAAATCACGGTAACAAAGTTTCATGGGGAAATGCAAGATGGCTGCCTGGTGGCCATATTGGATTTTCGAATCGGACCAGAAAAGGTATATTGCACAACTAGACCCCAAGGGGAACCTGTTTACCAAATTTGAGAAAGATCCGTGCAGCAGTTCCTGAGAAATCGCGATAAAGTGTCATGGGGAAATCCAAGATGGCCACAAGGTGGCCATATTGGATTTTTAAATCGGACCAGAAAAGCTCTCTTGCACAACTGGCCCAAAAGGGGAACCTGTGTACCAAATTTGAGAAAGATCCAAGCAGTACTTCCTGAGAAATCACAATAACAAAATTGGGGGAAATCCAAGATGGCCGCCTTGTGGCCATATTGGATTTTTGAATCGGACCTAAAAAGGAGGTATCCTGCAAAACTAGACCGCAAGGGGAAACTGTGTACCAAATTTGAGAAAGATCCATGCAGTACTTGCTGAAAAATCACGATAACAGTTTCATGGGGAAATCCAAGATGGCCGCCTGGTGGCCATATTAAATTTTCGAGTCGGACCAGAAATGGTATCTTGCACAACTAGACCCCAAGGGGAACCAGTGCACCAAATTTGAGAAAGATCCATGCCTTACTTCCCGAGAAATCATGATAAAGTTTCATTGGGAAATCCAAGATGGCTGTCTGGTGGCCATATTGGATTTTCGAATCGGACCAGAAAAGTTATCTTGCACAACTAGACCCCAAGGGGAACCTGTGTACCAAATTTGAGAAAGATCCATGCAGTAGTTCCAGAGAAATCGCGATAACAAAGCTTCATGGGGAAATCCAAGATGGCCGTCTTGTGGCCATATTGGATTTTCGAATCGGACCAAGAAAGGTACCTTGCAAAACTAGACCCCAAGGGGAACCTGTGTGCCAAATTTGAGAAAGATCCATGCGGCTGTTCCTGAGAAATCGCGATAACAAGAATTGTTTACGGACGGACTGACGACGGACGACGGACGGACGGACGACGGACCACGGACGAAAAGTGAATTGAACAAACCAAAATTCGAAGATGACGAATCATGAAGGTGACGTCATCATCGGATTTTTTTTTCACGTTTTCTTGTAGAGCTTGTCCCAAAGATACAGTGTGGTAAGTTTCAGCCCTCTAGGCTTAGCGATAGCGAAGATATATACGGGGCACTTTCCGCCAACGCCCCCCCCCCCCCCCCACCCCCCCGGCTGCGGTACACCCCAAATCAGCCAGACAGATAGGGTTAAGTGAAACGTCAAATGCCCTTCACAAGCTAAGATGACAATGAGGTAGCTATAGATTAAATACCACCGTAACCCTCGACTCACCAATTAATGGGAGGCAACTCCACACGGACTACTCTTCGTTACCACGATCTTAGCCCAGTGTTCCACATACACACGTTATGTGATATACATGTATGTGGAAGCTGAGAACTACAAGGCAACGTTTTAACTGTTTCTGGATATGAAGTCTGTGTGTATCACCGTTAGGTCCAGAAATCTTTTGCTCGTCACCTTTAGTACTGGGTCGGAGGATGTGGTGATCCCACTTAAAACGGCCCTCGCTTACGCTCAGCATTAAGAGGATAGAACAAGGACTGGTTCGCTCGGTGTCAGTATAATGTGACTGAGTGGGGTGTCATGTCTGCCTACGGCATGATATTTCAGTGGGACAGCACTATAAAATGGCAGCATTAGATCTGCTCTGTTACAAGTAGGTGCCCCTGTCCCTCCCCCTCCCCTCCCTTCCCTTCCCCGTCGTGATATAGCTGAAAAAATGTTGAAAGCGACGTTAAACCCTATTCACTCACTCACTCCACTTAAAACGGTCACAAAGATAGCTAATTTAATTTGTGGGTGGAGGGGGGGGAGATGGGGTTAAAAACAAAGTGAAAATAAAAAAAATAGCCATAGAAGTAAATCCAATATGTTTAGGACGCTTAACTGAAAAGAAATGAAAACTGAAAAGGAAAAGCGAAAAGAAATGAACATCTAAAATACAGTGAAATAAATTGATAACATAACACCTTGATAAAAATAAGACCTAAGTACGTTAGGTTAAATACTCTTTGTATTGCACCTTTAACCCTATCTGCCCTGGTCTTCTTGAGACCTGTCCAGGCCTGGGGAAGGGGCGAAATCCCCCCATCCCCCACAATTATTTGTCTTAACCCTTGAGCTAGGGTGCTGAAACTTACCACACTATACCCTTGGGTCAAGCTCTCCCAGAAAATGTACACAAAATGGCCAAGCTGATGACGTCACAGCGATCTCACGTTCAAAAACGGCATTTTAAAAAGATTTTTCGGTCGGATTTTCCGAATTTTTTATTCATGCAATTTCCTCACAAAAACTGCATGATAAATTAGTAAATATTAATGTGATGTGAAATAAAATAGTTTTTGCCCATTTTTCATCGCGGAAAAACAGAAATATTGAAGAAATATTACAAAATCATCACTTTTCTGGCGCCCACCGTGGCCGCCACCTTGAATTTACCCATGATCCTCTTCTCAAGGGGTTATGGAAGTAGGCTCAATATGACCCAAATATGATGAACTATAAAGTCAAGCTCTCCATTTTTTTCGTTCCGGAAATAGCGCAGAACGTTTGGTAGAGGGGTCATTATGCCCCCCCCCCCTCCGGTCCGGTCGGGTAGGGTTAAGAATGGTTTAGATATCTTCTAAAATTATCCATCTTCCTGATGAATGTTAAGGTGTTTACAGTGGAGCCTCCATGTACCCACAAATCAGTGCAAAACAAGTCCGTAAAAAAGGGAATGCTAATCTCCCCTCGTCTCTTTGGATTAGGCCAACAAATCTGTTGTTCGTCACATTATTGTCGTTCCAATAACATTATTTATCTTTCTGACTCACATTCAGGTATATAAATGGAGCCGCTCATTAAAAAAGGTATTAAAAGGATATGGAAAGATCAATACTTGATGCGATAAAGTTTCATCATCAACTGAATCAAAACAGATATTAGATTAAAAAATAAACTCATCTCCCCCAAAAATGCAAATCTACACCAAATTTAGAACAAGCAACCACAGACTACCAAATGAAACTGGTGGCTGACAAAATACACCTAAGGAAGAAAGAATATGTACTCTATGTACCCGTAATCTAATAGGTGTATTTCAATGCTCTTTTTTCTTTGATATATGAGAAATATGTATACCAAGATATTACTTGAGTAATTCAGATTTGTTTAAATTTGCAGATATATGTAGACATAAATGCCAACCCCCACTAATCAAATTATGAAAACTGATTAATGTTATTATGGTTAATTTCGAGAATGAATTGATGTAAATAGCTGTCCTGGACAATATGCTAGCTATATACCTGCTCGTATTGACCTAAACCTACGCTACGTACAATTATGGTGATACTCTTATGCCGTCATTTTTGTAATATTTGTATGTGTGTATCCTCATATACCACGTGTTCGGCATGAGAGTAATGCATGCATATTGTATTGTATTGCCCCATATAAGCGCTAATTCGTCCATCCAAAACTTACAATCTCGAGCTGATCAGTGTGTAGCTTCATTAGACCCAGAAATGTTTATCTCTCCACTGTAGCTCCGGGTCGGAAAGAATGGTGATCCCAATTAAAGTACAAGAAAATGCGTCCCAAAAATAGACGATTTATTAAGAAGGGTATTTGGACTGAATAGTCCAACCAGGAGGTGATAATTGTCAGTTTTATTGGTTAAGGGATATTCAACGTAGGGTCAGAGCGTATAGAGACCTCAGAATGAGTTAGATCAAAAAGGGTGGAATTGGACATTCTGGATTAAGGAAAATTGAGCGCTGATTCGGAGGGTATGGTTGTCGCAATTAAAACACATAGAATTGAGTCAGAGAAAGAGATAATTTATCGGAAAGATATCTCAACCACGCTAAAGTGAGCCAGAGAGATAGATAGTTGTATTATGACGATATATTAAACACGCTTAAAGGTGAGCCAAAGAGATAACAACTAGGAAGATATCTACACCACGCCTATAGTGAGCCAGAAAGATAGATAATTGTATTAAGACGATATATTAAACAAGCTTAAGTGTGAGTCAAAGAGATAACAACTAGGAAGATATCTAAATCACTCTTAAAATAAACACACTTAAAGGTGAGCCAAAGATATAACAACAAGGAATATATCTAAACCACGCTTAAAGTGGTGAACACAGGATTTGTTGTTCTTGCTAACGAAACAAAGAGAGAGTACATGTATATCAGAAATGTCTATCATTTAGGCCTGTCTCGTAGGGTACTTTTAAACACACGACAATGACCCATGGAGATAGATTTCTATGTCATTCCAAAAGTGACGAGCTATGAATTGTGAGATAAAACGGATAAATACGAACCCTAGGAACTATTTGATTTGACTAGAATTTGAAACTATTCTAGTTAAAATTAAAGTAATGCTGCGTCTGAAAGCTTGACAAAAATATTTGTTGCTATTTTACTGAATAAATATCATCCAAAAGCATAGATAAATTCATCAGGGAATGCATTCGGATAGTCATCTCAGTGCGCTCAGTCACCGGTGACCCCGTACCCGGGATGCATTGGGACGTTTTATTTAAATGTAATTTTAGGAAAATGTACATCTGGTTTTTTTTCTGTATTTTTGAGTGGGATTATACTGTATAATGGGGTATCTGTAGGCTAAAACATGAAAGGTGTTCCAATACACATCCCTCTCCATTTCTCGACGATCCAGGGGAGACAACTCCACTCGGACTAATATGCTTTACCATAATCTCAGCCCAGTGTTTTCCCTTTACACGTTGTGTTTTATACATGTTTGTGGAGAAAGAGAGCTGCCATGCGACTCTAATCAACATTATATAGAATTAAATTAAATATATTTAGGAAATGTAATTGAAATGAAATTAAAATTCAAAACAGTGTAATGAAATGACATGCGACTCTAATCAACATTATATAGAATTAAATTAAATATATTTAGGAAATGCAATTGAAATGAAATTAAAATTCAAAACAGTGTAATGAAATGACATGACTTAAAAAACAAAATAGAAAGAAATCAATTGCGAAATTACAATGAAATGAATTGAAATGAAAACATAAAGTAAAACGAAAAGAAATAAGCAATTAAAATAAGGTGAAATAATAAAAAAAATATGAAAAAATCATTCTAAATGTTGGTACGTTAGATTCACAAATCTTTGACTTGCGTCTCTAAGAGTAGTTTATATGTCTTCGTACGAAACGTATCTATCTTCCTGACGCATTTTAATATGTATATAGAATGGAGCCTCCACATACCCACCGACTTGGCGTTATTTAGTCCATAACAAAACAAAATGCCAACCTCACCCTGGTCCTTTTGATCACAAGCCAGTGAAAGCAACCTAACTCCATATCTCTAGAAAACTATATCCCGTAATATTCGCCGCCAAAAATGAGCCACTACGTCTGGTAGACTGGCTTTTCCGCTCTAACATATACAAAAATCAACATACATTCGGCACCATTATTTCGAGCTAGATGGGTGACGGGCAATCAAACTGACCTGAGTGTTTTCCAATTCAAATTTAAAAGTTTTTAAAATATTTTTGAGTGCTGAATATTACAGAAACTGTATATTAAAATATATCACAGACTTTTCTCACCCAATCAGGTATAATGAACAGTCAAATTTCGACGGAAGTCCAGTCCTGATGATAATATAAAACCCAACAAAATCAGTGGTTTGTGACCTTTGGACTTTTATATTTAGGCCGACACATATTTGCACGCCATGATATCTTACCAATAAAATTATTTATCTTCCTGACTCATTTTTATGTGTATAAATGGAGCCGCCATTTTCACGAACCAGTAGTAAATGATCCTCATCCCTCAACTTGCAACTTGCACCTCTTCTGCGTGAAGATCCGTTAGGTTCACACATCTTTTACACGGCACCTTAGCGGTGGGACGTAGGATATGGCGATCCCATTTTATACAGCTAAAAATGGATAAAAAAGGTAGAAAATATATTAGAAAGATATCTACACCCATCCTCGCGTGCCAGTGTTTCTATCGACATGAACCTCTAAGCGAGGTTTGAGATTTGACTGGACCACAGCACGCCTGGGACATTACACTGGGACATTTTTTGTTTGCCACCATGATGACGTCAGAGAGAATTCGTTAAAAAAAATGTTGACGATTCTTCGGTCATTTTTTCTGTTTTCTTCTTTGTGTGTTTTCTTCACAAAAACTGCGTGATGAATTACTTGATAATAATCTGATGTGAAATAAAATAGCCTATGGACATTCTTCCTCTCAGAACAGACGGAATTTTTATGAAAATGTCGAAAACATCACTTTCAAGGTCCTCACATGGTCGCCATCTTAGATTTACCCATGTTCGGGGAGTTATGCAAATAGGTTCAAAATGACGCTAGTATGATAAACTACAATGTCAGCTCTCAAGTTTTGTCATTCCGGAGATAGGGTAGAAAGACTGGTAGGGGTAGATGGGCATGCGGGATGGGGGTGGGGGTGGATGGGAGACTAATTTTCTGAATTTTATCGAAAAGACAGGGGGAAGGGGGGGGGGGGTTGCCCGCTCATCGCTGGAGTGAAATGCGTGGACCCGAAGCTGTGACGTTTCTCACTTCGCTCCCACGAGTGGTGGAAAAATGAGTCAGGGACATCACATGAGCAAGAGCAAGGGTATAAGTTATAGATGACAGGTATACACGCGAGTACGAGGAGTGTACCCATTTCACCCGATTCATCGTCGACATTACATTTAAAACGTTTTCGCGGATCGGTAGGTTGTAGGAGCAACAATGCGCTACATCATAATTATGCAGGATATATATAGTATTGTCTTCTATTGAAGGGATAGTCTTTCCGATTCTAATTTAGAGTTGTTGGTGATGCTTGGACGTTGACTTCCTGGCGCCGTCTATCGCGTTGTGCTTTGATTTACATTACCAGTATGATACAACCAGAATACTTTAAACATTTCACGACTATGTTTGATACTTGGGACCATTTATATGGTACAATCGATGGAAATTGTGTCTATTCAGCAGCAAGACTGTGAGATTGCGAGGTAGTGAGATTGCGAGGTTGGGAGAGAGAAACGTTTCGAGGGAGCGAGATTGCGTGGCAGCGATGCTGCGGGAAAGCGAAGTAACGAGATGGCGAGGTAGCAAGGCTGCGGGGTAGCTAGATTGCAGAGAGCGACATTGCCGGGTTGCGAGAGAGCGACGTTGCGAGAGAGCGAGATTGCGACGTAACGAGATTGAAAGGTAGTGACACTGGAGCACTGCGAGTTAACGAGATTGCGAGGCAAAGACACTGCGAGATAGCTCTCAGCAAATCTCTAGATGTGTAAATGGCACCAGGCCAGGTGGAATAAAAAGTACCAAAAATAAAATACTTTCACCACAAGAAATTGTACAATTGGCATGAAGTACAACATTATATTGTATACTTAGAAAAATTTCAAGGCATTGAGTGGCATGGGGTACACCTTTGGGCTGATCCCTTTTTTAGTAAATGTTCATGAATTAATCGGGTATAGCCGATTCTACATCGCCTGATCATGACTTGATCGAAACGTTTCGGGTTACTCAGATGAATATATACTGCAGTTTTTTTGAAACTCAGGAAGTTTATTATCCACAGCATCCCATAAACATTGAAAATGTTTAGACCTCTAAACAGATAGAGGTCTGAACTCGCTATATGTGAACCCAACAGGATCAACCTCATTACCTAGGGCTGCCTTAGCCATTTCATTAGCTTCAGTATTTCCTTTGATGCAAACGTGGCAAGGCAACCAACAATACACAACCTCAATCTTTTGATGAAATCTACGATCATATAATTGTCGAATGTTGAAAATGGTGGAGTTTCACTGTCAATCGATTAAAGACATGACAGTGAATCTGAGAATATGAGATACTTTCCTTCTACAGTAGACCCAATACTTTCGAAAGCTAACAATAGAGATTTGACTTCAGCAGTGAAAATCGAACTATTATTACCTATTAAGTCGACAGGTTTTAGTATCGGAATTAAAGATAGTAGCACAAGCTACTAGCCATCTTTACAACCATCTGTAAAAATAGCTTGATGCGATCTGAATTGTTCTCTCAGTAGACCAAATTCTTGTGTGTCTGTCTTTTTTTAAATTTCATCATTGTATTGTCTATTTCTGGTCTGGCTAACTGCCCTGGCGAAACTGGTAAGAGCTTGTAAGGCAAAAATTGATTAAGCTTAATACCAGCTGCTACAATGTGTGGTTTCATAAGGGTGGAATAATGGAGAGGTTCTTTAAATACAATTTTACGTATTGAGGGTTCGAAATCACAGTTATATGCAGGATTTGAGCGATTATATCGATGTGATATATTCTTGACATATGAATCTAACCTAACTAAATGATCAATGGTACTTCTATTCTACGGAAACCAGCTTGAATATCAGTAAGTTTCTTTTCAGTTTCAAGGCACCAAACAGGGCGATAATTTATGCGTTCCATTGTTTTACAAACAAAGCTATTCAGTGAAATTGGATGATAATTACCGGAGTCTGTATGGTTACGGCCAGGTTTTGGGACTGGTATAACAATGGCATTATGCCATGATGGTGGAAAATCTTCTGTCACCCAAAGTTTGTTGAATATGAGCAATAGGGTTCCTAGGGGAAGAGTTCGGCAGATGTTTTAAAAGTCGATAATGAATATTATCAAGGCCTGCAGCAGAATCGTTTGCTTTCGCGAGAGAGAAGCATGAAGTGCGTTCATTTAAAATAAAGCATTATAGCCTTCACGGTTATTGAAGTAAAATTTAATTTCGTTCTTCCCTTCCATTTTTCGAAATTTTGAAGTTTGGGTAGATCATTTTCTGACGAAGAATTTTTAGCAATTGGTTCGCCTAACTTGTTTGCAATTTCCATTGTGTCAGTTATTACCTGATTTGTATCATCACGATGATGAACACTGGACCTTTTACCTTTAATTGTGTGAATCATGTTCCAAACTTTGGTTATTGGAGTATGAGTATCGATTTTAGAGCATAACTTTTCCAAGAGTCACGTTTGTTCTATTTTATAGTTCTACGAGCTTTAATTCTAGTAATTCTGAGATCTTGCAATTTTCAGAATTAGGATGGCGGCAAATTCAATTTTCAGAATTAGGATGTCGGCTAATTCAATTTTCAGAATCAGCTTCTTCCTACATTTCCTTGCATCTCTACAGTCATCGCTAAACCATTAACCAATCATAGAAACAATCATAGAGTTTATTTAAAGGTTCATTATGCTAGATGAACAAATCATGGATATGATATAAAGGTTCATGAGAGTGTAAGATATCAGATAGAATAATCTATACGGTGGATAATGTGCTATCATAGTTGTAAACAAAGGTGCATCGATCCGTTAGCGTAATGATTGACTCTGTACACTAGGAAGTCTGAACAAGCTAGGCATGTTGGGGGGGGTCATGTCTGCCTACGGCATGATATTTCCGTGGGACAGCACTATAAAATGACAGCATTAGAGCTGCTCTGTTACAAGTGGGTAACCACCCCCCTCCCCCTTCCTTTTCCCGTCGTGATATAGTTGAACAAATATTGAAAGCGACGTTAAACCCTATTCACTCATTCACTCACTCCGGTGTATACCACATACCGAAAGTGGTGTATTTCTTTTTTTCATTTATGTAGAATATGAGATTAGCAAATTATCGATTTGCGAGTGCCTTACGTCTACACTGAGAGTTGGCCTGGCGAGCAGAGTGGATCGAGAACATTTACGGGTGAAACGATGGAAGCAACAGAGATGTGCCATTGAATACATGATGGCATGATAACAGATATTTGCTAGATAGCAGTGTAGGCGTTACGATGATTATGGGCTAACTAGAAACTATCAATCGATTAAATTGTTATACGTTACAGAACATGAAATGTAATAACATTCAAGACTAAACTTCAGTGAAATATATCAAAATTGGCTAATTGTCATCATGTCGTCCACGGTTAGGCGAAACTTGAGAAAGTTATATTATGCGTCTATCCGTTCATCTCTCCACCCGTCATAACATTTCGTGCACCACTGGTTTGTCCCTCTTTCGCCAAACGGTCGGCAGCCTTTGGGTATGTTGTGCGCCCGTCCAAGTCCCGCTAATGAATGCCTCAGCTCAGTCCAATAATCTCTTAAATGCAATTGCCTGTTCTTTAGCATTGAAAGCATAGGAAGATTTCTGTTCCATATTGGACGATATAGTACCCTTTCTCACGTGACTCAAAATGGACCTATTCCAAATACAATTTGGACGGGTTGAATAGGTTATCGCACGGTCTGCTTCATAATAAATGGCTATAAGTGAGAATTACTCGAGACTTTCTACTTTCAATAGATTATTTACTCCATTATCTGTTTTTCACTAAGATTTGCAACTCCAAAGGCTTACAAACGCGAGCTGTCACTCAAGATAGCTTTCACTCGGACCGCTGTTCACAGAAGGCGATACACCTCTTTTAAGGGGAATCCGGACATGAGAGATTTTGACATTTTTTTAGTCAGGTTGAAATTTTTAAAAAGGCACTAAATTATCAAGGTCACATTATTTCATCTCAGAAAGATAGAAAACACAAATAAACACAAGAAAATATGATTATTTCTTTGAACTAACTCGAAAAAATGACCTTGTGGAGGAAAATTGACCAAAAATGTAGTGGATTTCTTGAAGTAAAATTCGAAAATTGAAGAAATGTAGTGACTGTTTAACTCACGAATAAAGTTGAATCATCTCTTCGTTGACGTCAAACAAGAATGACCTACTTGAAAATTTTGGGAAATAGAATGCTACACGTGGTCAACTGAATTGTTCAGAAACATGGCGATTCACATCTCTTCCTGCTCAGGTGGACTTTTTCTGGCCTCGATGCATTAACCCTTCACACAAAACTGAACACCTGTCAATCAAAGTCCATCTGAATGAGACAGTCATTCAACATGTTGCTGTTGTTTTGTGTTGTTGTTTTTGGCACATGTTCAGGAGGATTAATGACATTGAGGTAAGCAAGTTCACCCATTCTCATCGCCAAACGCTTTCAAAAGAAACAATCGGAATGCACAACCATTCAGGTGTGAGGGCTACTCACCAAAATTCACTATACTACCATGTTTGTTGTCTAAATTTGATGTAATTAGACGGATGATCTGTTTTTCCTGAGTTTGACCAAATTATCAAAACTCGTGCGATTTCTCGAGAAGACGGCGACATGATATTAGAGTAAGACGGCTGGTAAAAGTACATCTCCAGGGAGGTTTCCAAAAATGATTTTCTGCAATGAAACTGTCAAATTGAATATTTTGTATTCTAAATATCACCATATTTTACTGAATTAGGATGCCTTTTTTATGTTTATACATGTTATGGACGATATCTTCGACTTGCCTATTTGAGCGTATGAATATTATTAACATGTGATGGGTCACCTTGTTTGAGAAAGAAGCTCGCTGTCACTTGGTCCGAGTTGTGTGATTTCAAAGCACTGAATTCGATTTCTTTGCCAACAGATGGACTTAAACGTACGTATCTAACTGTGTATATGTGGAAAATTCGAACTTAATATCTGCTGTAGTTTATTTTCTATTGAATTATCTTCATTTTCTTGTGACGTCGGAGGGAAAATAGCGAAATTTCAGCGGTATTTTGTATTCACGTGCACAGTCGAATATGAAAGTACGGCCACGTGCTTCAGGCGAAATGGATAATTTTGCTCGTAGGATCTCCAAAACTTAGTTCAGGCATTTTATTTATCCTTTTCCTAGTATATATTTCCTGAAAGTCGCTTCCGAAATTCTTTGTCATTTTCTTTCATTTTTGCTTCACAAAGGTATTGAAAACATTTTTCAAAAGAAATAATGCATTTTTTGTCATTTCATGTCTCATGGTATCATTGTGTCATAAAATTGAGTCATTATGATGATGAGGGGCGTTTTCGGAAATTTAGACTTAGCCCAAATTTTCGAAAGTCTCTCAGGTCCCAATTCTCCTTAACTGAGTTTTGTTGAAAAACACGTATGGGACTCTAGATTGCTTGGCAACTCAACAGAAAATTTCAGGGAGTGTATGTCTCCTCTCGTGCAATACAAAATCCTCCAATCTTCTCGGAATCCATCAGAATCAATCGATAGTGCTCTTATGTCGACTGTAAACTCACGCTCTGCTTGAGGGCAGTCACTCAAGTTCATCACACATAAGATCGCGTCCACCCAAAGTCTGTAATTTTTAAAACGAGAGTAAATCATTTTAAAATGAATACAGGAATATGTTTCCATGAGCTTTATTATCCCCCCACCTCTCCCCCACACACACCCCTCGACCGAGAGAATAGACCGGTCCCAGTAGAACACCAGATCAGATGGTCCGGGCGGGTCTATCAGAGTTTGTTGTCAGGTGTATAATTGACTTTCAAATGAGTACGATGGCCACATTTATTCTTTAATTTAGCATTAATAACCTTTTTCAAATGATGCTTTGGCACTGAAATAAATGTTAGTTTTCCGTCTTCTTACTGCTAAGATAATGGATGGTAAAACGGGATTGCCTTTATGTTTTAGGACATCGAACAATATGCAATTCCGTTTCACCATACATTATCTGAGCAGAGGACGGAAAACTAACATTATTAAGGATCCGGATGGACTGACTCACTCACTCACTCATTACCGGACAATTTGCAAATGAGAGCCTACTTCGCAGTAATATATTTTCATGAACGACCTTTGCCAACAACAATCAGTTATATTAATATATAAACCTCGAGAACTGCCAACTTGCTGCTAAAAATTCAGCGAGGAAGGAACTGCAAAAAAAACATATTGGCGCAAACATAATCTCTTGGGAAATGAAACCTCACCACTTGTTGAGCGTCATTTCCTGAATAAAGGCTGAATATGTTTAAGTTGGAAAACTGTGATCAACTACATTAGCGGCAAAATGGGAAATGAATATGGCCCATTTGTACTGACGAGACCTTTTGGTCTTTGATATATGTTGGCATTTGTGGGAAGTTGATGCTGGGTCGACATCGGGCCTTACAGACTAGTCTTTTGTGTTAATTGCCGTCATTTACATCTGACGACGATACAACTCACTAATCTCCAATGTACGAGTTGTCACAGCGAAACAGCTCGCCAATTACCAGTATACGAATTGTCAGAGCATTTCCATCATAGCTCTCTAGGTTTGTATCTAATACCGCTTATGCCGGTGCTAGGGGCCGTGTGGTCATATCATTCAAGTTGCCACATGAGCAGGTACAATAAAAGCGTACCTGAGATACAACACATATCACGAATCGTTAGATTCTTGGTATGTGCTTTAGAATAGTTTAACCAGAAGGCTATTCTGTGAAGTCATGTGACGCAGTCAGTATGTCGGCACCTCTTCCCACTCCCTTATATGTGTTGTAATTGAAGAATAACTCTAAATTTTCCGTTTTTGGCCTAACAGGCCTTCATACAAGACAAGTTTTACATCACAACTATTCAGTTCATAGATACAACTTTTATCTTTTCGCTGCCCTCGGACGAATCACTCTTATATAGGAGGTGAATATGTGTGTAACAATTAATGTTTTGCTCTGATGAATCGCCCCAATATTAATCAATTGTGAGTGCAACTCTAGTCATGAATTATGATAACATACACGAATTATAATAACAAACGATGAGCAATTGTTTACGTTAGCTGTTCGCTCGCTGTCTTATTTTTATTTTTTTTAATTTTATGTCACTATTGCAATTCAATATACAAAATCATGATGATGAAACAAGAGAAAAATGAAAACCAATTTTGATGATTTGGAGTTTCAAAACCAAAAGTCGGCGTTCATTTAATCTATAGTTTGACACACAAACTATTCGGCCGAACAATTTTTTAAATTTCCAGTGGGAGAATCGTGTGACGAATAGCGGTAAAATACACCCTTACAGAGCATTGCAAGCGTTTTGATATATCTCTATATTATGAAAATATGACACCTTTAACAAAAACGATTGTTCAGCATCATTTAGGACCAAACCCACATAATCTGGATATCTAAGACTCGTTTTGGTAAAAGGTGTCATAATTTACATTTGAAGGGAGTTCCCTCCAAGAACAGCACCAAAATTGCAAAAAACAAACCTATTTTCTAATACTCGTAATATTTTTTTGACAAATCTCTTGTCGGCGAAAATCTAAAATACAAAAATTCAGTATTTTCTCTCTTAAGCTAATAACTTTCGGTTATATTTTCGGTTTATAAACGCGACACACAAAGGAGGAAATTACGGCCAAATCAAACACCTTCCTTCTTGCGGCCCAAAATAGCGTGTTCAAACTGATAAAACAAATACTTCATTCGTATTTGGTCGTTCCTGAAAATGCGGCACGGATTTTGCTCATCCTATATTATAAATGGGATACTTTGGTGTGATGTAGAATATATGTCTGTCATGCAATTACTGGACTGATTTCAGTTAACGCAGTCATATTTTTGCTTTAATGGGAAATCCTTCTTGTAAAACGCAAAGAACTGGCACAATAATTTTCGCATGTTTTACAGGTTTATTATGAAACGAGATGTCACGAGACCAACTTTTCTCAGAATGACAGAATGGTTTAGGCTCATTTCGGCAACTGTCACACCTATTAGAGTCTGAACTCTCCAACTCGGCATTTTTGCCAATCACTGACATGCCGCTGGTAAGAGAGCAATAAAAGTTGGCGAAATGGGACGACACCGACAGAATAATATGTACGGTTGCCCGTTCAAGTTTGAGAGATCTCTGCGTTCACATTCTTTTCAACAAACATGCGCACCTGCAGAGGGACGAATTCGTTTAGTGATCCAAGATTTTGACCGACCTCCAGAGCTTTGCCATACAGACACTGCATTATTCCCAGTGCATGTGTGTTAGACAAAAGAGTCGCAGACTAAAATTCTTAACAGATTACCTTTCCTATTACACCGGCTGCCGTATGGACCATTACCGATACCAGAAACACTCCACTAGATGGCGCTTCGGTTGACCATTGTATACTCCATACTGTTTGTGTGTTAGCATTTACTGCAATCCCCCAACGTAGAATCAGTGTATATTTATGCTCACGGACGCATCGTGTGAATGAGAGCATTTGGGAAATGACATTAACAATTAATTATCAGTTCAACGTATTTGTTGAAAACCCAAGAGAGACGTGAATCCGTTGGTGTCATTATGTGATATTAGTTTCATTGAGTGTTGTCACTCTGGGAATCACTGCTGAGCGCCAATTTGTTTGAATCTCAAGAGTAGATATTGTTAGTTGGTTTAATGTACTGCACGATATCCGTTAAATATAGATATATTGCTTTGGGAAATCACCCTTTGAGCGCGGACGCCAGAAAATGTTGCTGTCTAGTTTCAGTAAAATGTCGAAAGTGTACGATTAGTCATTTGTGATAGTTGTGTTGTTTGTTTGAATCTCAAGAGAAGATATTTTGTTAATTGGTCCCATGTACTGCGCCATATCTGTTTCGAGTGATTTATCATTCAGGGAAATCAATTTTAGAGCGCAGAGGGTAGGACGGAAATGTTAAAATTAAAAGAATAGGTTTTCACAATTGCGATAAATTGGCCGCCCTAACCTTTGGAGGCAGTGAAAACCCGCACCCCTGAGTATGCGACGGCAGCTATTGATTATAGCAGCGGGGGATGGGAACTCCGCTTATACCTCGAAATTGAATTCCATAAACTGCTAACAACAAAAGTTCGGGTAAATGTCAGTAAATCAGAAGTGACTCCATTTCTATTCAGCATATATCAAAAGTCAAAGGTCCAAATGTCTGGGCGGGTTGGAGAGGGACGGGTAATATGTGTGGGTGGGAGAGGTTTCTTTTGGAAACTTGTTTTGGAGAATGTTCAGACGTCCCAGTAAATCCTATTTTAACAGATCGATCGATACAATGGCTCGCGAGGGTGACTATTTTGATCTGTATTTTAAGAGACTATCTTCGGCATGTACGCGCAATTCCAAATTGACCGATGTGAGGCAAAACAATAAGTCGTTTGTTTCTGATCGTCACTCACGTCGATCTGAACCTTGGTTCTCCTCCCATTTGTTCACAATACTTTCAACAAATCTATCCCCTTTTGGCAAATCAAGAGTTACCTAACTTGAAATTGTAGGTAAAGTGATGTCGAATATCAGAAAATGAATTGGAATGCTGCTGGAATATTGTTGAAAAGCCGTTGGAATACTGTTGAAATATGAATGTTTCGCCTGCTAGGATCCTGATATATACTCCATAATTGAAAGCATAACACTGTGGCCATGGCATACTATGATTGAACTGTCTTAAAATGGGGCTCTTCCAGAATACTGTGGTCAGAACAATATAATACCAACATTCAAATATGTGAATTGCTCTGACTTCGTACAAAGTATGGAGCATATATGCAATGTTAATTAACGACTTTCAAGTGGAACTTCCGCCAACCGATATGTCCCCGGGCTGTTCATTCAATTCAATTTTGAGGACTTCTAGGCCCCTCTTAATAAAGGTACATAGCTTATATGTTGTTTTACGGTTTGCTTTAAATAGTGCTTTAAAATGGTATATATTATTGGATCTATTATAATATTCTGGGATCAGTTCTGCCCTTGAATGAGCTAAACTTTTACATTCATCTATAAAATGATATTCATCCCCTACCTTTCCATCATTACACAGGGGGCAGCAAAATAAAGCCCAAGTCCCACTTAGGCGAATTCCTTTACGAAGCTTGACGATTTAAGATCATAAGTATTGGTAAGATTCTCGCAAGCTATTCGTAAAGACATTCGCCATGATTCGTAAGCCATCGCTTCAATTCTTAAGAAAATCGTCGCCACGGTTTTATCGCCGCGTCAATTTCAAAATGTTCAAAAACTTCGCCAAGCAATGCGATTTTGCCTTGAGTCTCAAATATTCGTAAGTTTATCGTAAATAATCGTAAGTCGTCGAAACTACGTTGTAATGCATCGTAATTAAGTCGTAATTTAATCGCCATATTGGTAACAGTTCCGTTAATAATCGTCAAATGAAAAATAAATACTAATAGTTACGATAACTTACGACAGGAAACGATTGTATACGAAGTAATCGTAAACGTTTGACCCAGACTGTCATAACAACATCGTGAAAACGTCATAAAACCTTCGTACCTATTCGCAAGACATCGTGAAATAATGGCAAGTAGTCGTATGCACTTCGTAAATGTTCGCAAATACATCGCACATATTCGCAACTGTTTCGCTCTGATTCGCCTAAACTTGGGTGCGAATATCGCTAACTGTCGCAAAAGTATCGTATTTCTTCGTAACTGCATCGCAAACAGTCGTAAGTATTCGTAAAACATGTATCTATTCGCCCCAAATGACGGGGAAACCGGCTTTTGTGAAGCGATTTATTACGAAACATTACGACCAATACATCACAAAGTTTCGTAAACAATTTCGCTTAAGTGGGAATTGGGCTTAACCGGTAAATTAGAAAATAAAGCCCTTTGAATTAACCACTTTTCCCCAAGAATCTTTGATACAAAACAAAACACTGTCATTTCGGTTTGAAGGTTCTTTGTATGCCACACAGATTTTGTATTACAGTAGAATGACATTCTGGTCGAATGATTAATCTTAAAACATACATTAATTATCTCGAACTCCGATAGGGTTCGACAATGGGGATCCAATAATTATCCAATGAGAATGCAGAATTACTTCGGACGTCGAGAGAATCATCCAACAGAAACGCAGAATTATTTCGGATCCCAACATCATTAGCACTGACCCAAAAATCATATTGTACCGGAGTTTGAGATAATTAACTCAGAGTCCTTGTTTGCAATTTCTTACATTTGTCCATGTTGAGATGACCGCACTGTGGTGGCTTTCTGGCCTAGTTGGATCGGTGTCCGGATAATGTGACTGGGTCGTCGTGATATGACTGAACAGCTCTTCACATACTCACTCATAATGAGATGAGTGGTGAATATCAGTTATTGCTATGGAACTTTTTATTCAATATACATTTTTTGTAACCAGTTGGGTCTATGTAAAACCAGTAGGTTCCATATATAACCTTGGCAAAAGACTTTGTACGTGAGACGGATTGGTTCTATATCGAACAATATGGTTCTATCCATAACCAATTTGGTTCTAAATGGAACCACTGGCTATATATAGCCAGAAGTTTTATTTACCACATTGTTATAAGTACACACACACAAAATAATTTATGCGATATGCTTATTTCTCTATATATTCCACATATTTTTTGCAAGTGTTAATCACTGAATTGTGCATGTGTTGGTGATAATAACAAGCGTGGGATAATACTGTCTTGTTCTGTGAACCGACATTATCTAATGTATCTATATATCTATCAGATCCATACAGATTTAGAACAAATACCACTCGACTTTTTTAGAGTGTACGGCCTCGATACCGTTGCAAACTGGTCCGAGTCTCGGATACATTTTGCCTTTTGCTCAGCCTCAGCTGAATTGAAACCTTATCATACCGGAGCCGTTTTAAATCTATTTGCTTTCTCAAGATTGCAAATGATCAGGATTAAATGCAAAACTGTCCCCCAGCAGGGCCATCGTGGCGTTGTGTTCTCGTTTGTCGTGCAAAAAACATCACACCAGACAAATTTATCCGCCTCAAATAACGATTCTCCACTATATCCATATTTTGTTTCGACATGAAAAAATACATCATTGTGAAGTGACACTTTAAGTACGAGGAGCAACAGATTTTGTTTTCCTGACTTTAAGCGTTTTGATATTGTGTATGAACTTAACACCTCATCAATCGAAACGATTGCATGCAGGATGGAGCAAAATTATATGTAATTTGTGTAGGCACGAAGTGGAGACGAAAATTGATGTTTGTACGATTCGGGTAAATGTCGTCATGGGGGCACGTGAAAAGGGGGCGTGGCTAAGAGCCATGCGGTTATTCGTAGCAGCGGCTACTGGTTTGATCATTCTATAGGGTGAATTCTCAAGCGTGCAACACGTCAAATTTTATTCGCTTTATTAAAAAATGGGGGATTAAGATTTAGTTCTAGGATTCATGTTTTCAGGATGCTGCCTTATATCATACTCCTAATGTATTCACTGAGTCAATTTTCCGAAAATTTTAATAGCATTTCGCATTGTGCTATATGTTAAATTCTAATGCTTGTTATGCTTTTCCCAGAGTTTTGGCCTACTATGTTTATCTCTGGGTTTTTAATGCAGACAGGGCATATAAAACGACCAGCTGTTGGTAATTGGTCGTGTACAAATTAATGTATGTTACTTGCACTCAAACGAGACAGCTGTTGGTACTTGGTTGTGTACAATGTATGTTAGTTGCACTCAAACGAGAATAAATCACTCGAACCTAGCTGTTGGTACTTGGTTGTGTACAATGTATGTTAGTTGCACTCAAACGAGAATAAATCACTCGAACCCAGCTGTTGGTACTTGGTTGTGTACAATGTATGTTAGTTGCACTCAAACGAGAATAAATCACTCGAACCTATTATATATTGATTGGAGCAATATTGTTGGGTTTGTTTGTTACGGTTTTTAGAATGGGAGATTAGTACAAACATATAATGTTCCTCGATCATTGAAAATAGAAGAGTAAGCCTAATAATGATGGAAGACTCTGCAAAGGTCAGAAATATATTGATTACTTTCCCGTCTTTTCATGACGAAGGAGAGGTGGTGTCCACCATTTTGTTATCAAATAGTATCTAAATCTAGACATGATTCGCCACTTTTCGGCAGTCGTCCTTTGCACCGCGCAATGCGCGAACTCTTCTACATAGAAAGTTCTACAATATCTGGATTTATCCCTGGTACCCTCCCCCCCCCTCCCGCTCTCTCACACACAGAAGCACAATGCACCCACACAATACACACCATCGTCTTTCTACAAAATGGCGGCGGATGGTATATATTGTATAAAAAGGTATATATACGTGGGACAAAAAAGTTTCGAATAAAACACTGAAATTTTGGAGATGACAAACAGTGGAGCTCTCCACATTTGAAGTGGTGTATAGCTGTATCACGTGACCCACGGTAGAGCCAGTCGGTCAAGTATGTCCACATGGAGAAGAGATCTAATTGTTCACAATGTGTTGAAATTCAAACCATGCGTATTCGTTTTTTTCTTGTCAAATACCTCAACCAGTCACGCCAGTATTCTCTATATCCGTTTAGGTTAGCCTATCTATCCCCCAGGAGAGATGCCCTCGATGATATTGCCATAACGAAATGGCAACTTTTGTATCATTTCTGATCAGCTTGACATTTATGATTGCCTCTTGGGAGACGAGAATCCCACAGCCATGTACGATTAATCGCCGTAATAGACTAGTGTACAGTTTAATCAATCTAAGAGCACTGTTAATTACTGATCAAAGACATCGATATGCTGTACTGTGGTCCACACGATAGGACGTGCAGCTCACACCCCCCCCCCCCTCCCTCCACCTGCAGAAAATTCGACTACACTTCAGTTTCACACGCTCTGGTTTTTAACAGCTTCTAGACGATGCGATTCAGTTTGGAAAGTTTGTTACAACATACTCTTGTTTTATAGCATAATTTCATTGGCATTAGTTTTCAATTTTGAAGATTTTCCTATTGGCGGAGCTACTACCGGTATCCCAGCACTTCAGTCGCGGGTCAAGGGGCCGCCTAAGACCGGGAACCTCTGGAGATCGAAAGGGTTGGAGATACGCCTTCCAAATTTCGACGAATAAATTCGAAATTGAGGCCCAGTTGTCGCTCGTAAGTTTGGTTGTTTAATGTGGAGGCGCCCATAATTACTTAGGAAATTTTTGACGTCAAATGGCAGAGTTTGGTCCAGTTTGATTGCATATTTGCGACTTATGTTTTTAAATTGAAAAGCAGAGAGGTTTTTGAAGTAAAATTTACGCTTCCTTGCTGTATGGTCCATATCGAGATTTTACTTATTGTTGTGATGCATTTTGACGGAATAGTTCGACATCACAAGAAGAGTGCTATACGTAAAGATACCTCAAGCGCAATTCACTACCCGCCTCTTTCTAACGGATCTGGACGTTCTGCCTCTGGAGTTGTTTTTTGTTAATCTAGATACAAAATGATGTTTTCTGTTACATTTTGACGGTACAGTTTCAATTTGTAAAAGCTTTCAGACTTCTGGTGTCAAGTAAAAAGTTGATACATCCCGACCTCAATCCCGATTCTCGAGTTTTGAACTGCATGGGCATGCCCATTTCATCAAAACTAGATGTAAAACGGTATAGCCTCAACCTTCACTTTTAAGAACATTGGAAGATTTATGAAGACGTCCCTCACAGAAAAGTTTCAAATGCTGCGTAGTGATGCGTTCTGATAGTAGGATACTCACATTTCCTCCGGAAAGGCATCAATATACCCATATACTACACTGAAAGAAAAAAGAATCCTTGAAATTTAGGGAATATTCCCCGACTATTACACCAGCGGAATATTCCTCAAAAATTCAATAAGGAATATTCCGTAGTATGTTAAGGGAATTCCCTAACATGGTAAGGAATATTCCGCTGGTGTAATAGTCGGGGAATTTACCTTAAATTTTTAAGGAATTTCTTTTTCTGTGTGTGGGGTTCGAAAAATATACATAGGAAGTCGTATAGATATTCCAGCATTCGGAGTTTGGACAGCTGGTGCACCATCTGGGGTGGAAGGTTTGGTTCATACTCCATGTAAGAGTCACGAGACAATGCATAAAATAGCCAATTCTGGGGACAACAATATGTATAGTTTTGAGCATTTTAAGCTGCACAAAGATTCAGACAATAACCTCCTACATGAAGTATCTACCGAAGGTACGATAATTATCTGGATTAAGAATATTTTTCAGGGATACGGATTTGAAAACTGTTGACCGCTTCTCTCTTGCGGGAAACTGGCCTATGTTTATGTGTACTATGCTTGTTTTTTTGTTTTATTATTTTTTTTTAATGTGGTACTAATGCTAATGCTATAAAAACATATTGTGACTGGTGACCTTGATGTGGTGTCTGATAAGGATCTGAAATTACTCCTGATGAAAGGACCTAAATATAGAGAGCCAAGAAGAATAAATCTGAAGGCCGACCAGAAGATAGTCCTGTCTGCATTAGAACAGTACGTTATTATTGATTGGTCTAAGCGAGAAAAAGTTGAACCTACAGTACTCGCTGATTGGCTGGACCTCACCAAGAGCAAGGTCGTTGAAACAATCCGCCATATTGACAGAATTACTCTTCCCCAAGGAAAACAAGTACTGAGAAACCTCATTTCGCAAGAAGTTCTAGCAAATCTCCAGAGTAAATTCGTCATAGTCCCAGCAGACAAAGCTCCGAATAATATAATATTCATATGTAAATATTACTATTACCAGGTGCTGGTTAAAGAATTGAGTGAATCTTCATCAAATACGTCTACTTACTCCCAAACTGCATTTACTCTGGAAGATTTATTTAACAATCACAAACAGTTTCTCAGGGAAAGAGGTATTTGTCTTCCAACCAATCATAACGACATACCAAAACTGTACTGGACTCCCAAAATGCATAAATCACCATACAAAGCTAGATTCATAGCTGGTTCTAGAAGCTGCACCACCAAGCTTCTTTCAACCCTATTAACGAGGGCCCTTCAGGAGGTAAAAGCATTTTGGGAAAGTATTGCGCCACTATTTCTAAGAACTCTGGCGTTGAATGTACGTGGATATTGAAAAACTCAAAATGTCTTACGGAAGAACTTGATGCTAAAGGTCCCATACCGTACAGACATGTATCCACATGGGATTTCTCGACTCTCTATACTACAATCCCTCATCAGGATCTTATTGACCGTATAAGTTCATTAATAGTATCTGTGTTCAAGAAAACTGATCGTAGATATATTAATGTCGGAAGCCATAAAGCATTCTTTAGTTCGACTACATACAAGAGATATCATTCATGGGATGTTTCTTTGTTTATAGAGTTGCTTGAATTTCTCATTAAAAATATCTATGTGAAATTTGGCAACACAATATATCAGCAGCATATAGGCATTCCAATGGGTACTAATTGTGCACCCCTGTTGGCTGACCTGTATCTGTTCTCTTATGAATATGACTATATGCAGGCGCTTTTAAAAACCGATCCATTCAAAGCCCGTTCCTTCTCATTCACCAAACGCTATATAGACGATCTTCTCGCTGTGGATAATCGCTATATAAATGACGCAATGAAGGATATATATCCACCTTCACTGGATTTGAAGGAAACTACAGATAGCCCTACAGGCACATCTTATTTAGATCTCTATCTCTATAAAATGAAGCGGGCATTCTCTCTCGTCGACTTTATGACAAAAGAGATGATTACAATTTCGACATCGTAAACTATCCCTTTCTGGACAGTAATATTCCAGTGGGACCTGCATATGGCGCATACATATCTCGCTTAGTAGCATTTGCTAGATCCTGTGTTAAATGTGACGATTTTAATCAACGTCACAAAACATTGTTGCAGAAACTATAAAACAGGGCTATTCCACCAAGCGCCTCCACTCAAAGTTTCTCAAATTTGGCGATACATATCGCATGCTGATAGCAAAATACGAACGTAGCGTGCAAGATCTATGGCGCTACGTTTCGTAACTTGTGTCTAATTCCGCTTAACCCGGGGCTAGGGGCCTTATGAACCCATGTACTTCAAGATCCTCATGGTACTCATATGAACAGTCACAATCAAAGCGTGACTGAGATACATCATTCTTTAGATGACGACTTTACAACGAATATTATGGATTAAGAATACTGATCAGCGATACGGATTTGATATTTTTTGGAACATCATGATGTCTTGCCGGCATCATTGAAAACTGTTGACCGCTTCTCTCTTGCAGGAAACAAGCCTATGGTTATGTATACTATGATTGTCTTTTGAATTTGGTGCTAATACTGTTATATGGAATATGGAATAGGTCTTTGGATTATGGACGCGGATATTCTCTAATGGACGACGGCTGGATTATGAATGACGGACTAGACGCTTGTAATTTGGATTATGGACGCTGAAATTTTTTAGTGGACGGCATCAGTCTGATTAAAATAAGATCTATCATGCCGCTCCGCTCTGTAGGTCTAAAGAAAAAAAGCTATGGGGGTCATATCCAGTGACCTTTGGTAATCGACTAATCAAGTTCTGTCTTCTGTTCAGGAGTAACCGAGTCGGGAGTTCTCCGAAGGCAGTCTCTGGTATCGAAGTGCTGCCGACTAGCATTTCCGAATGTCGGCAATAATCAAGAAATAAAATGGCGGCTAGCGACAGCATGATGTCTAGGATACAAGGGCAAATCAGTGCAGTTATATCAGAATATGCAGTTTCGAACCTGGGAAAGGAACAGAAGATATTGTTTATTTATACCATAATGCAACTGTGTGGCATACGAAGTCAGTAGAGTCTACCCGCGTCGTTCCAGGGGTTGGCTTGTTGCTGGAGCAGCTGGAAGACAACCCGAACATGGTGGATTTGGTGAATGGTTCGATGCGTCAGCGCAGGTCACATGTGGTGCCTAGCATGATGGGAGGCTTTCACTGATGAGTTGATAGACATGCACACATCATAAGAAATGATCGAAAATCCCAAGCGTTGGGCTTGAATACAGCAACAGCAGCCGTCTGTGACACGGCCTCACACGTCCCGTCGATCGAGATCCATCATATGACATAAATCAGTGCGGCAATCATGACGCAGACAACAAGCCCCTGTGGATTGGGAATACTATTAAAACCGGTAGCGGTAAGTGGATAGCTCAGTCATCACGCCACGAAGTAATAGCTCGACTGTGGTGTTCCCACAAACACTTAGCCGATTATGTCACGCAGCTGTCGCATCCCTTGAATTTCCATGGGCTTTGCAAGTGTCGCCTAGTGGATATACAATATACTTACACTTGGTACAACGCGCAACATGACACGGTGTGGTACGAAGTCGTGTACGGCGGCAACACATATTACTACACTTTTCCTGAAGTCCAGTACCACAGATCCAAAATATTCAACCAGGGGTTGTGTAATCTCATCAAGAGCTCGAGCCGGAGATAAATAAATATTCAACCAGGGGTTGTGTAATCTCATCAAGAGCTCGAGCCGGAGATAAATCAATATTCAACCAGGGGTTGTGTAATCTCATCAAGAGCTCGAGCCGGAGATAAATCAATATTCAACCAGGGGTTGTGTAATCTCATCAAGAGCTCGAGCCGGAGATAAATCAATATTCAACCAGGGGTTGTGTAATCTCATCAAGAGCTCGAGCCGGAGATAAATCAATATTTTTTCCGTTTGCGACTCTCATCCACATGGAGTACGACGACGTTCTGAATGTTCCCCAGCACAAAAACGATCTTACGTTTCAGCAAAACGTTGCAGAAACTGTGTGGACTGGACACGAATAACTATGTCAGGTCCGGTCGGTTCCATGAGTAGACAATGCTTGATCTTAATGCTGGCTTGTATGGGCACAATGTCTATTCGGATGTGGCGGACGGCCAAATTTCAGCATTCTCGGTGCCTCCCTGCTAGCCGTCTGCTCAGTAAAATGGACTACGGAGATCAGGTCATTCAGAACTTTAACCACGTGTTTTATCTACGCGTCCGACATTAGTATCATCACCATCGATAAAACGGATGACAACCTTCAGCCTCTGGCACTCGAAATTGGGAAAGTGTTGGTCACACTTCCTTCTCGAGCAGTACCCTCTCCAAACTGTGTATAATAAAGGTGTCTTTCGAGTGCGATGCAATCAGCTAGATGGACTATCACACATAACAAGCCGGAGAGGCCTATCCATCTTTGGCGGTACACGCATAGAACGAGGTCATGGACTGGGGAATGTGTTTGCGGGCATTGTCACAACGTCTCCTCCTGCTGATGCCGCGCGGCGTGAATGCGATCGGAAAACAAGCTGTCCGAAGTGGTGTGCAAGCCGGGGGAGATGCATTCAGCGTTGTCCCTGTCCGAGAAGCGCTGAAACAAGCAGGGAGCGGCTTGGTCGCCAAAGCCTAATGTATTACAGGGAATAAAAAACTGCACCACCGAGACCGCACACCAGTCGACGGCCGACCCAACGCCGACGCACACCGAAGATCCGCGATATCTTGCGAAAACATGTCCTTATTCCACCCAAAGTCCTGCCCTTCCTCCAGCAGTGAATTTGATTTGTGGGCCGTCCTGACGACACAGGCCAGTGCCGAACAGGAACTATGAATGGAGCATCTCCCACTCTTCAGTATCAATGCAACTGGGCCCATCGAGTTCAGCGTTAGCAATGCGAATACGGCCTATGTGGATTTATCTCATACGTGCCTGTATGGGAAAGACAAAATTTTCAATGTGGATGGCTCCAGAATCGTCGACGCCGCATAGGTGGGCTCGACGAATCCTTGGCTGCAGTTTATGATTCGATAGGCGAATATTTCGCTCAACCACAAACTCATCAGTGACTCGACCAAAACGTAACCATATCGGGCCACATCAAAACGTTACAGATATACGACCGAGAGGTTAAAAAATTGCAGTTATTCTACCGAGACACAGCACAGCACATGGGCACGGAAAATGCTAAACCGTGTGGAAAAAATGGCGGGGTTTCACAGCAAACGGCAGCTCGGTCTGTCTCATTGATCGCCTGCACGTATAATAATAATAATAATAATAATAATAATAATAATAAACTTTATTTATAGAGGGTTTACAATCCAAAGATAACCTGGTTAGCCGAGGCTAATCTACCCCAGGGCCCTCTGTATGTGCGAGGTATAACAGTGCATATGTACAAAAGTGATAAAATACAGATAAGAATAGGTAGTTCGGTAGATAATAACGATATATAAAAATAAACATATACATATGTATATAAGATCCAGGGGGATTACATCTAAAACCACACCAGACTAGAAGTGGGTAAAATATCTTTTGATGTAATTTGTTTTAAAAGTATTTACAGTTGAGGAGCTGCGGATATTTTCATCAAGTTGATTAAAAACTATTGCACCATTGTGCCTTAGAGCTCTTGACGTAGCAGTTAATCTTGCCCTAGGTATATACAGTGAATCTTTTTGACTACTAAGCCGTGTCCGTTTTGTTGAAACATCTTTAACTTTTTTGAACATTTCTGTTATGTACACAGGGGTCAAATTGTTCAGTGCCTTGAACACAAGGCCTGCAGTTCTATATCTGACTCTCTCCTGTATTCTCATTACCCGGCAAGTATTGAAGAGTGGTGCAGATGGCGTTCTTCTTGATGCGTCCATTATCAGCCTGAGGGCCAGTTTCTGTAGTAGAAGGATGCGGCCAACATGACATGAATTTCCCCATATTGTACTACAGTAATCCAGATGGGGTTCTATACATGATCTGTAAAACATAATTCGCGTTTGGCAAGGTAAAAATTGTCTAATTCTACGTAGTAGGGCAATATTTCTGCTGATTTTTCCTGCAACATTATTCACATGGTCTTTCCAGTTGAGGTTCTAGTCGATAATAACACCCAAGAGTTTATCCGAGTCAACATATTTAAGAATGGTGTTATCGTATTCAACATGTAAGCTTTTCTTCGATAACTTGCTGAGTTTTTGCTCGGTAGTAATTAGCATTACTTTCGTTTTTTCGGCGTTGATAACCATTCTGTTGTCTCTACACCACAGTCCAACATTTTCCACTGAACAGTTCATTTTGGTTTCCAATCGATCAAGTTCTGTGTCACTAGCACATATATGGTGGTGTCGTCGGTAAACATATCAACGTCAGAGTTATTATTTAGGGGCAGGTCATTCATAAACATTATGAATAGTAACGGTCCCAATATACTGCCCTGGGGTACCCCATGGGTCACAGTGGTAGTGTTTGAAATTTCTCCCTTAAACAACACATATTGTTTTCTGTCGAACAGATAGGTCCTAAACCAATTTATGGTGTTTTTGTCGCACCTATACAGTTTTAGTTTGGATATAAGAACGTCCAAGTCAATCATGTCAAATGCTTTTCTTAGATCCAGGAGGACAATTCCATTTAAAAGACCTTGGTCCATATTTTCTGTCCACAAATTCACAAGTCGATTTAGCGCTGTCTCGCAGGAGTGAAACGAGCGAAATCCAGATTGTGCCCGATGCAATAATCCATTATCCAAGAGATATCCGTAGAAAGCGTCGTGGACGTGACGTACATGGTGTACAGGGTCGAAGATGACTTTCGGTCATGTCGGAACAGGAAGTGACGTCACAAAGTTCAACCGCAAACGACCTCCAAGGACCCGGATGTAGCACTCAGAGGTCAATAAGAGTTGAACAGAACTGCTCATTCTATAGGAACAATTTCAGGACAAGTCGGTTCACCAATGTAGATAAATGCGTTCAAACACCACTCAAACCTTTACTGCACAATCTATGTGAACAATTTCAGGACGGGTCGTCTCTTGTCTGGACATTTCCCTGACCTCGTCAAATCGGGCACCATGATGTCTCAACCTCTTTTGGTGCAGGTTTAATAAGTTCAGAATGTGTGTAGGGCTGTGAATGCATGATGTTGAATTCCCGAATAACTCCAACGAAACATCCGCAGGCTGTGTTCTGTCAAACAACTGTGTCGGCTGGCGGGGGTAATTTATACTTTTTCGCAGTTTGCAACAATGTTCGCATTGACCAGCTGTGAAGTGACGCCTCATTCAAAAGTTGGCTTGATCATTGTGGAAGTCTTCTCAGCCATTCCAAGGTGACTTCGGTGACAAAAGCTACTCAAATTTGAGGTTTCATTCTACCTCTTCTAAATTTCACAACAAATCTGAAATGTTGTATAGTTACTTTGTAGACATTTCACAGCTCCTCTGTTTAGCTTAACAGTTTTTTTTTCAATTCTAATACATTTTCATGGAAAAATGAGAGATGAGAAATGTGACTTCCGTGACAGCTACAATCTCAAATTTAGTGACTTAGTGAATGTTTTGTGCAGTTGGTAGCCTCCAAGCAGAGATCAACCGTTTTGTCTCACACAGTAGACCACATGGGAGTTTGAAGATTCTCAAATCAGACAAGGTATCATAGATTAGTGAAACTGTGTCCTTACAGAGCATTGAAAGCGTGTGACTTCCGTGACAATAAAAATGTGACTTCCGTGTCGAGTAGCTCCACCAATACTGCACAGTGTGTAAAAGTTGCGTTTCCTATCAACTATTTCCAGCAACCCACAAAGCATAAACATCAAAACACAAACTGAATTCAAAATACAACTTTATAATCAAACTTTTCCAATTTTTTTTGTTTGCATAAAATGAGAGAAGAAAAAGGTGACTTCCGTGACAGCTACAATCTCAAATTTATTGACTGAGTAAATGGTTCATCTAGTTTGTAGCCTCCAACGAGAGATCAACCATTTTGTCTCACACAGTAGACCACATGGAAGTTTGAAGATTCTCAAATCAGACAAGGTATCATAGATTAGTGAACTGGTGTCCTGACAGAGCATTGAAAGTGTGTGACTTCTGTGACAATAAAAAATGTGACTTCCGTGATGGGTACATGAGTACACGAGTACAGTTCCACTAGTTAAATAGTGTGTAAAAGTCCTGTTTCCTATTAACTATTATCATTAACTCAGAAAGCATAAACCACAAAACACAAACTTAAGCCAAAATACAGCTTTATAAACAAAAATTTCCAAAATGTTATTGGTTGCAGATCCCTCTGCGCATGAAAGAAAAATGTCATGTATATCGGTCAAAATTCAACAGATGAAGTTTCTCTAACATGTCTAATGCCTGTGACTATTTTATATAAACAGATTTGATATTTGGCATGCTCAGAGCTAGGTTCCTGACTGCCTCAAGAGTGTTGGTGACCCCTATTGTTAACTACGTCAGGCATCGCACAGGCAATATCCTCCATCATGTACCAGGAGTGGTCGTCATTAGATGGTCAATACCAATTCTGTTCAAAAAGGTCAGACAAAGATTCCTGTCATCTATTTGCTGCACCTGGCAGCCAAGGAACAATAAGCTTAGATTAAATACAACAATTTGAGAGGAGCCCATGAAGGGTACATGTACAGTGGACTGTGCCGAATCCTCACTTGATTTTATTTCTTCCTTCTCATCTGTCTTTCTGCAGGTGTTGGTGGCATTTTGACAAACTATTTGGAGGGGGAAGTTAGAAAAAACTCTGTTCAACAAGCGTGATCCAACATACATGCAAAATAATGCATTGCTAAATACAAGGTTATGTGTTGCATGTATGGTGTGGCTTCCGTGACATCTTCTCAGCTTAAGACACTGAGAGCAACTGTCAAGCCAAATGCACACTGCTGCAAAATTGTTGTCACTGGGCTAACTTTAACTGCCCATTCCAGCCTGGCCTTTTACATGGAAAATTCCAGTCTAAAAAACCCACTGCGATGGGTACCTTGGAGAGCATTCTGAAGGGTGGGACTTCCCTGACCATGGGGATAGTACTGAAGTGACCTATCCTTGGGATATTTCACATTTATTATCCTCCGACATATATCTTTGTAAAAAGTTGCAGTTTTTAACACCTGGTGATTGTTCAAAAGCTGAGTTAGATGTGTACGTTAGCTTGGAATGGCTGTTATGGTCAGTCTTATTCACCTTTGACCTCTGATTGCAACATCCGAGCCCTTGGAGGTCACTTCCGGTTGGCCTTTGCAGTCCATCATTTTTGAAAACTGTACGGGTGCTATAAATCGCACTCCTCAAATACGCAAGGAGTGCAAATCACACTCCTCGAAACCACACTCCTCAAATATTTGAGGAGAGCGTTGTACAGGTTATGTATTTTGTAACAAAGTTTGATCCGCGGGCGTACTTAACTGCTTCAGTCTTTGCTTTGCCCTTGACACGCCGGTCTACCATTATTCTATCAACGTGCTTAGCGCACAGTTTGCACCAAACCTGCCCCACCATTTCTCGGCCCCTGTCGTCGACCTCCGCAATATAACCAATGCAGCTGCCAATATTCCAATCTTTGAACGTCACAAGTTGTACGCTAGCGCCTGCCATCATAAAGGTTAAAACTGCAGCACTTCGCAACCAAACAAAATGGCGTGTTCATGCAGTGGCCCTTGTAGGAGAGCCATGGTACGTTAATCGTGATTGGTGCGTTTTGTGTCTTAGCCAATGAAACAGCCCGTAACATATCGCATATTATCTGCACTGTGTATTGTGTGTTACGTCACGGAAAGTTGTGAAGCCGCCCGAATCGACTGAAGAATTTCATCAGGCATTTCTAAAACATTCGTGTCCATGCAGGTCTGCTAATAAATTGCGCTTAATAACATTTTTTTTTTGTGGAAAATCGAGGAGTGCGATTATTCGCACCTCTGTGGCCGCTTTTACGGGCGCTGAGGTGCGCGAGCGCGATCGCGCTCGTTAGAAATGATGGACTGCTTTGTGAGGCCACATCCGTTTACGTGACCGGAAGTGACCCTTGACCCTGCTCATCATGTTAGGCAGTATTGTGCGGGGGTCCAGGTCATTTCTGGTAATGTGACCGGAACCGAAAGTGACGTGACAAAGTTCCTCTAAGGGTCCGGATGTTGCACTCTGAGGCCAATGGTATTTAAGACTCCGAACTACACATTCTATACTAATTTAGCCCAACCAATGAAGCGTGTGAATTTCATAGCTAGACCATAAAATGTATACATTTCACAGTTGTACACATTTTATAACAGATTAGTGCTACATGTAGCATACGTTCGTGTAATGCGGTCTTTCCAATATGGACGCGGCAATTTTGGATGGATGGCTGATGGTTACTGGTTGTTGGATGTGACACTTTTGATACAGTACTGATATGGCATAACAATATTTTGCTGTATAAATTTCGACGGTTAAATATATTAAAATACATATCGATGTTGCCAGATATTTATCAGCTGACTTTTGAAAACACTAGAGAAATCAAAAGTATGCCATTTCCATGTTATGCCATATCAGTATGTAAACGAGTTTTGTTTAACTGATTTAACATCTGACTATAGTTTCATCGTTCTATGCACATCTTCACGAGTTAAATGAGGTTATATTGTAATACTTTTTTAGGTAGACAGTGTCCAATATGAAGGCCCTGAGATACAGTGTCCTTCTGCAGACATCAACCTTAAGCCACAGATTCCTGTTGCCTTGTATCCACACATAACGAAGGGGATAACCATTGCAGGGAACAAAAACATGGCTACCGGAAACATGGAGAGTGTACTGCCTGCCGCAAAAATATATCTTGGTACACAAGTAGACGAGACACTTACGTATGGACCTGATGGCGAAAAAACAATTTCTATGAAAGAAAGCATCAATGAAAAACCGTTCAAGTGCTCCCTATGTGATTATAGAGCTGTCAGTAACAGCCATGTTGTTACACATATGAGAGCACACACTAGTGAAACACCGTTTAAGTGTTCTGTGTGTGATTATAGAACCCCTCGACATAGTACGCTTGTTACACATATAAGAACACACACTGGCGAAAAACCTTTCAAATGTACTGTATGTGATTATAGATTTGTCAGTAACTGTAATCTTGTTAAACATATGAGAACACACAATGGTGAAAAGCCTTTCGAGTGTTCCCTATGTAATTATAGATCCATCCAAAAGAATACTCTGGTCAGACATATGAGAACACATACTGGTGAAAAGCCTTTCACTTGCTCTCACTGTGATTATAGATCCATCAGAAACAGCCAACTACTTGACCACATGAGAACACACACTGGTGAAAAGCCTTTTAAGTGTTCTATATGTGATTATAGAACCGCCCAAAATAGTAATCTTGTGACGCATATGAGAACACACACTGGTGAAAAGCCTTTCAAGTGTTCCCTCTGTGATTATAGATCTACCAAAAGCAGTAATCTTTATACACATATGAGAACACATTCTGGTGAAACACCTTCTATTGGGCCCTCTATGTGACTTTGACAAACTAGTGAAACGCATTTTATGTGTTCTTTACGTGATTATAGATCAATAATACTCTTGCTACACATTTAAGAACACATACTGGCAAAATATATTTGAAGTGAAAAGATCTGGCAGTAATACATGTAATCAGGTTTCGCATATGAAAAAATACACTGGTGAAAAGCCTTTAAAATGTTCCGTCTGTGATTGTAGATCGCTCAGTAACCAAAATTTTCCAAAAGTTTAGTTTTTAGTGACAGTCACTCATCAGAATTTGATGCATGACGGTTTTCGCCGTGATATTCTTGGATGCCAGTTTAAGCTGAATAAAGCTAAAATTCCCCTGACTTAGAGATAAACTACTTGAAAAACATCCACATGATACTGTTTTTAGTTACTTTAGAAGGTTTTTTATGGAAAATGATCACTATTTAGCGGTGACGTATCATAAAAATAAATTACCTGGAATTTCACACACGTTATATTCTTCTTTAGGAAGGTTGTCTACCAACCCTCTATGACAAGATCCTTCAAGGCCATATTGTGATGATGTTGATAATCCTTTCTATGCAATATTAGTGATAATGTTGAAATATAAATGGAGCTCTGTGGAATCAAAGCGTTTTTTACCCCTTGGGCAAAATTGTCGTCGTCAGCGTCGTCTGCCCGTCTGTCCGTCTGTCCATCTTTCTTGTGGACACGATATCACAAGAAGAATTATAGGTAGGCATTGTAAATTCATACCACATAGGGATCGGGTGAAGGGAAAGACGCCTATTGAGAACGTCTGATCTTGACCTATTTTATCAAGGTCAAATTCTAGTATTCTAGTGGATGGATGGCTGATGGTTACTGGTTGTTGGATGTGACACTTTTGATACAGTACTGATATGGCATAACAATATTTTGCTGTATAAATTTCGACGGTTAAATATATTAAAATACATATCGATGTTGCCAGATATTTATCAGCTGACTTTTGAAAACACTAGAGAAATCAAAAGTATGCCATTTCCATGTTATGCCATATCAGTATGTAAACGAGTTTTGTTTAACTGATTTAACATCTGACTATAGTTTCATCGTTCTATGCACATCTTCACGAGTTAAATGAGGTTATATTGTAATACTTTTTTAGGTAGACAGTGTCCAATATGAAGGCCCTGAGATACAGTGTCCTTCTGCAGACATCAACCTTAAGCCACAGATTCCTGTTGCCTTGTATCCACACATAACGAAGGGGATAACCATTGCAGGGAACAAAAACATGGCTATCGGAAACATGGAGAGTGTACTGCCTGCCGCAAAAATATATCTTGGTACACAAGTAGACGAGACACTTACGTATGGACCTGATGGCGAAAAAACAATTTCTATGAAAGAAAGCATCAATGAAAAACCGTTCAAGTGCTCCCTATGTGATTATAGAGCTGTCAGTAACAGCCATGTTGTTACACATATGAGAGCACACACTAGTGAAACACCGTTTAAGTGTTCTGTGTGTGATTATAGAACCCCTCGACATAGTACGCTTGTTACACATATAAGAACACACACTGGCGAAAAACCTTTCAAATGTACTGTATGTGATTATAGATTTGTCAGTAACTGTAATCTTGTTAAACATATGAGAACACACAATGGTGAAAAGCCTTTCGAGTGTTCCCTATGTAATTATAGATCCATCCAAAAGAATACTCTGGTCAGACATATGAGAACACATACTGGTGAAAAGCCTTTCACTTGCTCTCACTGTGATTATAGATCCATCAGAAACAGCCAACTACTTGACCACATGAGAACACACACTGGTGAAAAGCCTTTTAAGTGTTCTATATGTGATTATAGAACCGCCCAAAATAGTAATCTTGTGACGCATATGAGAACACACACTGGTGAAAAGCCTTTCAAGTGTTCCCTCTGTGATTATAGATCTACCAAAAGCAGTAATCTTTATACACATATGAGAACACATTCTGGTGAAACACCTTCTATTGGGCCCTCTATGTGACTTTGACAAACTAGTGAAACGCATTTTATGTGTTCTTTACGTGATTATAGATCAATAATACTCTTGCTACACATTTAAGAACACATACTGGCAAAATATATTTGAAGTGAAAAGATCTGGCAGTAATACATGTAATCAGGTTTCGCATATGAAAAAATACACTGGTGAAAAGCCTTTAAAATGTTCCGTCTGTGATTGTAGATCGCTCAGTAACCAAAATTTTCCAAAAGTTTAGTTTTTAGTGACAGTCACTCATCAGAATTTGATGCATGACGGTTTTCGCCGTGATATTCTTGGATGCCAGTTTAAGCTGAATAAAGCTAAAATTCCCCTGACTTAGAGATAAACTACTTGAAAAACATCCACATGATACTGTTTTTAGTTACTTTAGAAGGTTTTTTATGGAAAATGATCACTATTTAGCGGTGACGTATCATAAAAATAAATTACCTGGAATTTCACACACGTTATATTCTTCTTTAGGAAGGTTGTCTACCAACCCTCTATGACAAGATCCTTCAAGGCCATATTGTGATGATGTTGATAATCCTTTCTATGCAATATTAGTGATAATGTTGAAATATAAATGGAGCTCTGTGGAATCAAAGCGTTTTTTACCCCTTGGGCAAAATTGTCGTCGTCAGCGTCGTCTGCCCGTCTGTCCGTCTGTCCATCTTTCTTGTGGACACGATATCACAAGAAGAATTATAGGTAGGCATTGTAAATTCATACCACATAGGGATCGGGTGAAGGGAAAGACGCCTATTGAGAACGTCTGATCTTGACCTATTTTATCAAGGTCAAATTCTAGTATTTGCTATATTTTTGAAGGATTAAAACCAGGGTCTCCTAAATCATATTATATATGCAACTGGTGATTGACTAGAAGCCTACCCCAGTTGACTGACATTAACTATTTTTTAAAGGTCATACTGTTTAATATGATATAACATGAAGAAAAAAAGCTAGCCTTTCCCAATTAATATCATGTATACATCTGGCGAAGGTCAAGAGTTGTACGGTACTGAAGATGACTGACCTTGACCTATTTTATCAAAGTCTAATTTTAGTATTTGCTATATTTTTTGAAGGATTGAATCTAGGGTCTCCAAATTCATATTATTTATGCAAGTGGTGTTTGACTAGAAGCCTATCCTGGTTGACTGACCTTGACCCATTTTGTCAAGGTCGTATACTGTTTATTATGATCTAACATGAAGAATATAGCTAGGCTTTTCAAATTAATACTATGTGTACATCTGGTGATGCATCAGAGGTGTACTGAAGATGACTGACCTTGACCTAATTAATCCAGATCCTCTTCTATTTAGTACAATATTCCATAAAAGATTATACATTGTCCAAATTTACACCACTTATGGCTGGACCAAAAGTCTGTTGAAGAATATCACTGTCCTTGACCTATTTTAAAAGGTCAATTTCTACATGTTAAGTATAAGATCTCCAAATGCATGTTCCATATTCAGTTAAATTAGAATTGACCAGAAAAGTGTTGAAGATGACTGACCTTGATCTATATTTTCAAGATAAAATTACTTGATTTGATTATGAGCTATATAGAAGAGTATATATAGAGATAAGAATTCAGTCATGCTCTAGCAGAACCTCAGTGCAAAATTTTCCCATCAATTGAGGCCTTAGCAAATGCTGATCATGCCCAACTTCTTATATATTTCTTTTATAACAGAATTACAGTCAACCCTACTAGATCACATTTTTGGTAATCTAGTTCTAAAAATACACTGATGATATAATACAATGCATGATTGCTGGGTGTAGACAATGACTGATATCCGAGGGGTATTGGAGCCCAATGGGCTGTTTTTATAAAATGAAATACCTAGAATTTATGTGGTTCAGCTAATTTATGTAGTATTCACAAAACTGATTTTAAAGTGCTTCTTGTAACACGGCAAGCACGTGAGTGAATAAATAGTTACTGAGTTGTTTTCTCGAATCGATGAATGGATGGACACCAACACATCATTCATTTAGGCCTAATCACAATATACTGGGACAGTAGTGATTCGAATAATGGTAGCAAATATGTGGTTCTTGTACAAGATTTGGTGTATTAAATCGATAATAATTACATGACAGTGTGACCAACGTCACAGGACCTACGAATTAGGGTTTGATATTTCGAGGTTTCTAGGTCACCTAATTAGGTCAGAAATTGGGTCAGAAAGTAGGGTACATTAATCGTGACCCAATTACGTCAGGTCACACTGATGTTGACCTAATTAAGCGCATTTTCATGGTCTTGGGAGGCATTAGGACATGTTTTTGCCAGTTTCGAGGTTTATAAATCACCTAAGCCAATTTCGAGGTTTATAGGTCACCTAAGTAGGTCAAATTTTCACCAAAAGTGGGTCAGCTCAGATCTTGCTCGTAACAGTCCCCTAGTGTAGGTTTATGACAAAAATCAAGGTTCTAATGTTAACGGTTCTCCTTATTTTGCCGGAGAAAGGATTCGGACGAACTGACTTAATCACTCATTACCGGACAATTTGCAAATGAGAGCCTACTTCGTGGGAATGTACTCGCTAGTTTTGCCCACATATCATAATTGTCTTGGCTGAATTACGACGACGACTCTGCAATGATGACGATGACCCAAAATCCAATAATTTGCGTTATATTCATCTCTTCCGGAGAATTTATATTGTATTGCCATGTCTAATTGAAAGCGACACTGGTCTCACACCACCCTTTATCTGTTCCAATCCTCTGTAATCCCAGTGCCTGTCAATAAAACATGCTTGCATGAATATACTCTCAGATTTTCACACACAATAATTACAGTAAATAAATAATAAAAAATATAGATAAATATATATATATGAATAGTTAAACAGTTATCCGAACAATGGGATTTGTTGGCCCAAGATTTCGTTTAGGATAATGGGACAGACGGCTTTCAAAAGTTAAAATATCTCTGTTGTGCCATTGTCTATGTTCAGTGTAAAAAAAGGAGGAAGTGTGACTTATTTTATTCAAGTTTACCACGTCTTTTGTAGGACTTGTACGGTTGGGTACGAACAGCCCAAACGGTCAGGATAACGCCGCCATCGCCATTGTCTATATTTATGCAGAAACGTTGACCTCCGGCGTTCGGCGTTCTCCGGCATTTTATCAAGACTCAGTAATGCAAAATATTAATTTCGTACAATTGTCCATGGATATTTTTGCTGATGTGAAATTAAATAGCCCGTGTCATTTCAATGGTACTTTCTTCAGGAAAACAGAGAAATCAGAAAAAAATATCTGTCCTAGTTAGATTATAGATCGGAGCCGCCTTTTACACTGGTTCATCTCCGAGTGAAACAATACTTGCATAAATGCATATTATTAGCGCTCTACACACATCCCATATGCATAACGTTCCATATTTACTGCTCTGTTTAGAAAAAATGGCACCTCTGAGAGGCGTTCAGTTTTACCCTAGGCCTTCGGTGGTAGACCATGTAGACTGGGATCATATCTGATCCTGCTTTGCCAATGTTTATTATGTACATATCTGATCCTGCTTTGCCAAGGTTCATTATGTATATATCTGATCCTGCTTCTCCAAGGTTCACTATGCTCATATCTGATCCTGTTTGTCGAGGTTCACTATGTTCATATCTGATCCTGCTTTGCCAATGTTCACTATGTTCATATCTGATCTTGCTTTATCACGGTTCACTATGTTCATATCTGATCCTGCTTTGCCAAGGTTCACTATGTTCATATCTGATCCTGCTTTGTCAAGGTTTACTATGTTCATATCTGATCCTGCTTTGCCAATGTTCACGATGTTCATATTTGATCCTGCTTTGCCAATGTTCACTATGTTCATATCTGATCCTGCTTTGCCAATGTTCACTATGTTCATATCTGATCCTGCTTTGCCAATGTTCACTATGTTCATATCTGATCCTGCTTTGCCAATGTTTATTATGTACATATCTGATCCTGCTTTGCCAAGGTTCATTATGTATATATCTGATCCTGCTTCGCCAAGGTTCACTATGCTCATATCTGATCCTGTTTGTCAAGGTTCACTATGTTCATATCTGATCCTGCTTTGCCAATGTTCACTATGTTCATATCTGATCTTGCTTTGCCAATGTTCACTATGTTCATATCTGATCCTGCTTTGCCAATGTTCACTATGTTCATATCTGATCCTGCTTTGCCAAGGTTCACTATGTTCATATCTGATCCTGCTTTGCCAAGGTTTACTATGTTCATATCTGATCCTGCTTTGCCAATGTTCGATATGTTCATATCTGATCCTGCTTTGCCAATGTTCACTGTTCAAATCTGATCCTGCTTTGCCATTGTTCACTATGTTCATATCTGATCCTGCTTTGCCAATGTTCACTATGTTCATATCTGATCCTGCTTTGCCAAGGTTCACTATGTTCATATCTGATCCTTCTTTGCCAATGTTCACTATGTTCATATCTGATCCAGCTTTGCCAAGGTTCACTGTGTTCATATCTGATCCTTCTTTGCCAAGATTCACTATGTTCATATCTGATCCTGCTTTGCCAATGTTCACTATTTTCATATCTGATCTTGCTTTGCCAAGGTTTACTATGTTCATATCTGATCCTGCCTTGCCAATGTGCACTATGTTCATATGTGATCCTTCTTTGCCAATGTTCACTATGTTCATATCTGATCCTGCTTTGCCAAGGTTCACTATGTTCATATCTGATCCTGCTTTGCCAAGGTTCACTATGTTCATATCTGATCCTGCTTTGCCAATGTTCACTATGTTCATATCTGATTCTGCTTTGTCAAGGTTCACTATGTTCATATCTGATCATGCTTTGCCAATGTTCACTATGTTCATATCTGATCCTGCTTTGCCAAGGTTCACTGTTCGTATCTGATCCTGCTTTGTCAAGGTTTACTATGTTCATATCTGACCCTGCTTTGCCAATGTTCACGATGTTCATATTTGGTCATGCTTTGCCAATGTTCACTATGTCTGATCCTGCTTTGCCAATGTTCACTATGTTCATATCTGATCCTGCTTTGCCAATGTTCACTGTTCATATCTGATACTGCTTTGCCAATGTTCACTATGTTCATATCTGATCCTGCTTTGCCAATGTTCACTATGTTCATATCTGATCCTGCTTTGCCAATGTTCACTATGTTCATATCTGATCCTGCTTTGCCAATGTTCACTATGTTCATATCTGATACTGCTTTGGCAATGTTCACTATGTTCATATCTGATCCAGCTTTGCCAATGTTCACTATGTTCATATCTGATCCTGTTTTGCCAATGTTCACTATGTTCATATCTGATCCTGCTTTGCCAATGTTCACTATGTTCATATCTGATCCTGCCTTGGCAATGTTCATTATGTTCATATCTGATCCTGCTTTGCCAATGTTCACTATGTTCATATCTGATCCTGCCTTGCCAATGTTCACTATGTTCATATCTGATCCTGCTTTGCCACGGTTCACTATGTTCATATCTGATCCTGCTTTGCCAATGTTCACTATTTTCATATCTGATCTTGCTTTGCCAAGGTTTACTATGTTCATATCTGATCCTGCCTTGCCAATGTGCACTATGTTCATATGTGATCCTTCTTTGCCAATGTTCACTATGTTCATATCTGATCCTGCTTTGCCAATGTTCACTATGTTCAAATCTGATCCTGCTTTGCCAAGGTTCACTATGTTCATATCTGATACTGCTTTGCCAATGTTCACTATTTTCATATCGAATCCTGCTTTGCCAAGGTTTACTATGTTCATATCTGATCCTGCTTTGCCAAGGTCCACTATGTTCATATCTGATCCTGCTTTGCCAATGTTCACTATGTTCATATCTGATCCTGCTTTTACCAAGGCTCACTATGTTCATATCTGATTCAGCTTTGCCAAGGTGCACTATGTATCACCATGACCAATATACAGTTACATCGACACTTGATTAGCCTACTTGGTACCGATGCTTGGTTGACGCTCAGACTGTTTTGGTGGTTTTGTTCAAAAGGGACGTCACCTGTGTCTTCATCAGTAGTATAGAAACAAGGGCGGTTTCGAAAGTGTGTAGGGTCGCGTTTGGTGTATAGGTGGACCATCTCTGGTCCAAACGGGCTGTGCTGTGTATCCTATTCGAGCTATTATCGGATAAAGTCAGATTACGCCCACCTCGACCCAAAAACGTTCGATCAAATGCCCTTTTTCTACTACCCCCACGCCTGCGCACGCGCAGAATGACGGCACCACCACTGTACACCAGCCCAATCGGACGCTACCCCAACAAGCGCTTCAATATGACATCTTAAACGGCCCATTTTGACACACCGCGTCCCCAAACCGTCTACCACACGCCTGCCTGCGTGAAGCTCCGGTGCAACTGAACCTTTTCGCGAAAGTCAACCATAAAATTCCACACTCCATACTGTACACAGCAAGAAAACTGTTCATGGGTTCAGTCTGTATTTCCAGAGGGGTTTTTTTTGTGAGTTTGCCGGAATGTTCCAGGTCCGTGTTTTTCAGCACCCTGTTTGTGTGCAGATGGCGCTCCGATCTACTCATGATCATCATACGGGTTAATTCGCGGGTGCTATTTTGTTTGATTGCCAAATAAAATTTACACAGACGGGCGTGTTTACCTTCTGTGAGAGATATTGTACCATGATATAGGCTATTATAATACTAACGGATCTATACAGCGTAGCCTAGTGGTGTATATGTCTAAATCTCAAAGCATTCACGCACGCCCAAAAACATGGTGAAATTTTCCCCCGAATTAATGACGTTGCCGGAAATACCCAGACGAGCGCCGACTTGCCCTTTCAAATAAAAACATCTGGGCTCGTATTTAGGGGCAGATAACTCATGTTACATGTTATGCCCAGGTTTAGAAAGTGCATGTAGACGCCGGTTGACCTTTGAAATTTGGTACAGACTATTCCCGGTTGTAATAATAACGGTTATACAGCGCAGCCTATAGGTGTAAGTCTAACTCGCAACGCATTCACTGCCCTACATACTCACTTCCCCCAAAACGTGTTGAAACTTGCTGGCCTTCGAACTGATGACGTAATGGGAAATACCCAGACAAGACCTGACGGAAGTCCTGCAAATAACATGGATGTGCCTGAAGTGATCTCGCACCAAATGTGACCTTTGACCCGGCCTTGACGTCATCACCAAAAGTGACCTTGACCGTTGACCCGGAAGTGACGTCGCACCAATGTGACCAAATGTGACCTTTGACCCGGCCCTGACGTTATGACCAAAAGTGACCTTGACCTTTGACCCGGAAGTGACGTCGCACCAAATGTGACCTTTGTTCCGGCCCTGAGGCCATGACCAAAAGTGACCTTGGCCTTTGACCCGGAAGTGACGTCGCACGCATCAAACAAAACAGCCTCAGTATTAATGAATTTGTCTTCCTATACTACTGACTTAATACACGATCTATGCAAAAAAAACCACCTAAAAACAGTCGAAACCCCAGTTTCAAACACGTCTTTGACAATATTCATCTAAAATCTAATTGTGGCTTTACTAACGCTACATATCGTAGATTTGTTTATATGTTACCTCATACTACTCACTCTATCGGCTAAACTTCACACCTTCTTTCGTTGAACGCTGACAACTCAATACCTAAACTGGGCAGACAAGTGTTGCTCCGCTTTACATGCTTGTTTTTTTATATTTTTTTTATTTATGCGTCCATTTTCAATCTTTGTTCAGCGCTGGGAAACCACGGGACCGCATTCCGATGCTCCTGACAAATATCATCACGAGGCGAAGAGCTCTGTTTCATCCATTCTAACTCATTAGACACGAAGATTTGACATTTACTGGAAACGAAATCAGATAACGACATAGTTTTATCTGCATTCTTCTTTTCTCGTCACACACACGTCGTCTAATTGATACTTCTCTTCTAATCGAAAAATCGATATATTCCTTCTAATATGCTGATAATGAATTGAGCCGTACGGGAAAAGTCGGGAGATGAAGGAATTTGTCCTGTTTGCAATTGTATGGTGGTCGAAGTGTTACAATCTGACTGGGACTGGCATTGCGTTGACCAAGTATGACGAGATCACCGTGGAATAAGAGTAGTGGAGCCTTGAGAGCCTCAGCTCACAGCCTGATGTCAGGAGCTCGGTACAATCCGGAGATCGATAAAATCCGGAGCTCAGAGCTCGGTACTAGACGGAAATACATGACAAAGCCAAGGTTTTTGGTAAACACTTGTATTATAATGTATAGCATGTAGCAAGCAGTAATTGTACAAAAAAACAACACACGAGAGTCCGGTTGAGAGAAATACCACACTTTGGTCTAACAAAGTATGGTGACTGATATCTGCCGTGTCGTACCATCGCATCTTGCCATCGGTGTCACGACATTTCGGTAAGCCACATTTCGGCACGCGATATTTCGGCACAAAGTGAAGGTACAACATTTCGGCATCCTTTTTTCGGGCTAACTTATACTAAAAATAAAGATTTTCCCCTTCTGTTTTGAACATATTGTTATTATATATAAACACCATTTTAAGAGTTATCAATTTGTAGATTCTCTGATGGCGATTATTCGAGACTTTTCGACCTTTTTCACAGTTGGTTGATAGATGGGTATTTTACTGGTAACAAAATATTCACAAATTATCTAAAAGACGATTAAACATTATGGTATGACGTACCTCAATAATTGTGATTTTGATTTTTGCCTTATGACTGAACGAAATGTCTTTCTACACCAACTGCGTTTTTGTAAAAAGTTGCCAAAACGTCGCAGATAATCACGTTGAAAGAATCAACTTGTTAACCCTCAAAATTGTCTGTTTATATGTTAAACATATGTTCAAGAAGTGAAAATCTTTAGTATAATTTTGGCCTGGAAAACAAGGGTGCCGATTTGTCGCGTGGCCGAAATGTAGTACCCTTCAATTTGTGCCGAAATGTCGCATGCCGACATGTCGCTTTCCAAAATATCGCGTGCCGAAATGTCGCTTGCCGAAATGTCACGGATTCCTTGCCATCGTACCATCGCATCGTACTACTGTACCATCGCACCATATTTTCACAAAACTAACTTCTTAAACCCAGTTAACATAAACGAGAACTCCCCTAACATTAGGCTACATATTTTCGGTTTATAAGTTAAGAATCACTTTCTGCTTAGTTCAATATTTCACCTCATAACACACGTACAATCTCCAGCCAGATCAAGTTAGAATGGCTACACCTCAGAATCAACAACAACAACATTGCGACAGTTACATGTATAAATATTATATGCGAACGCGAAGCGTTCGCATTCTTAGATAGAGCGTGTGTCCAAATGAGACCTGAACCCTTACTACCTTAGCGATCGAAAATGTTGTTACCGAATTGACTAACTTCCGGTTTCATGGTGGGTTCCATCTTGAATTCTGTGATTTGATGCATGACGGGAGGTACGATTTTCTCTGTAAATCTGGAAATCATACGCACACGTGATTTCTTTATGAATCAATCAGTCCAGTAAACAAAACTAAACAATAACTCCAAATAAAACCTCCAAGTATTCATTGTGAAATCCCTATCAGCGATAAAGTTTAGACTCGTACCTTCCCCTTGCTCAAACGGGATCTCCGCGCGAGTCAATGGCAAGGTACGAGTCTACGATAAAGTTCGTACCTTGCCTGCATTTGTACGGGGCGAACATTTGATTGTTCGAAGCTGATGCCGCTTCTTTCGTGTTCTACATGTACTCTGCCCTGTCTAGGGTGTTCAGTACAATAAATATTCAATTGAATTGAATTTGGACGAGTCAGGAAAGTCTTGTCGTCTGCTAGAAAGAATATTCATAACACCAACGTCATACGCTTCGGACTGTCAACACACCAGCGGTCATGAAGTGCAACTTTTCCAATATTTCGGCTCAACAAAGAAAGGGTTGATTTCAGCAGAGGTTTGTTAAAATTTGCTGTACAAATAAGTGTTGACATTATTTTACTACTGTCGTTACTTTCATAACCTAGGAATATTTAACTATTGGTAGTTCAACTGCCTTATGCTGCAACACTCGTACTGCCGTACTGCCTTTAGCTTATAAATATTCAATTTCACTCAAACTGAACATGCATTGCAACTCCAACCGAAAGTGAAACTTACAGCGAGGGGAATTAACTCTACATAAAACATTGGATTTACTCCCCTTACATAAAATTTTTAATTTTATCTTTTTCAATTACTTTTTGTAATCCGGTTATTTTCTTCCTCATTCTCAGTTGTCATTGATATTTTTACAATAGATCACAACTATGTAAAGACACAACCAAACAATGTTTGGGATCATTCTTATGCCAGAAAAAGCGTAAAACAATCTGAACTGAAATTAATGGATGCATTTCAGTGCAACGTACATTATTGATCCCTGGCATGCCTGGTGATGGAAATTGTTTCTTTCATTGTCTTAGTTTAGCCATACATGGGAATATATCAAGGCACCGACATTACAGATACCGGTTTCACAGGGCCATTGGAACGCTTTGGAATGCGATTCTGTCCTGGATTTAGTCATGATTTAGATGTGTTTTAGGCACGACTTCATGTCAAGTTATCTAGTTGAGTGGATTCCGCTCAAGTTTGGGTCAATAAATCGCTCAAGTGGTGGACAAAATCACTCAAGTTAGAGTGAAGTAACATTCACTCAATTACTTGAGTCAAATTTCACTAAACTTGAGTGAAATATTTCACTCAAATACTTGAGTGGTATGAATTTCCACTCAAACTTGAGTGAATTTCACTCAAGATGTTTTAGAGAGTATAGACTTCCAATACGCATGTTTCGAGTTATGACGTTACTTCGTCTGAGTGAACTCCCTTTGCGCACTGACGTCATTTGGCGAAACCCCATAATATTTGGGGTAGCGCAATGTTATTTCTCTCACAATAATACTCCTTTACCAAGGCCATCAAAGCGTAACTCGATGTTTCACAACTGAAATAGTCCTTGAATTAAGTAATCTTTACACCCCGCTATGTTGAAGGATAGGGGATTGGCCCTATCGTTTCGCCAGAGGAATTTGTCGCTGCGCAAAGGGGACGTCACTCAGGTGATGTAACGTCATAACTTGAAAGATGCGTACGGTATTAATACCGGGCGTGGAATAATAAAATACTTGAAGAAAGACTATGTGAACTCGGTGACAACAATCAATGCAGTTGGCGACGTCAGAACCATTACTTGTTTGCCGGCCTTTCTGTGAAAACATGAGGGAGCAATACAGGCATCCCAGTCAATACAAACTAGTATTGATATGTACCTAAGTTTGTAAAAAAAAGCTATCTTTATGTGGAATATTGGCCTAGGACATTTAACCAGAGTAAAGCCTAACCAACATTTTGCCTATTTATAACTATTAATCTAATTATAGCCACAATGCAAATTGATATGTACCATCTGAATCAACGATATACCTTATACATGAAGTTTTTCTTATTCATTTTTTTTCCGAATGTAACTGAAGTAGTATTTAGCCAAAGTTCTAGTGAACACTGTTATCCATTTTACTTCCTTCCTCCACCAATTATAGATTGTGCCGTTACACACATATACATGTACATAATTGTTTATATTAATTGCTGCCAAAAGTTACTTAACTCATTGCCTACGGCAAGTCGTTCAATTCAATTCAACTTTATGGTATCATAGAAACAATTTACATGACCATTAAGGACTGGATACAATAACACTCAAACAACTTGTGAGATATGAACATGACCAGGCAAAAATCAAGGAGTAGTGATAACAGTAGCTTGTGACTGTGAAGAACTTGATATAGATCAATACGAAACCCAGTCCAACATGGCTAGGCCCTACATGTAACCTGTAAATATAGCAGAATGTTGAGTGCCTTATCCTGTCTATAAGCGCAGCATCACGGAACAATAGAGAATTGAGAGAGAATATCACACAGGGACAATTAAATTTTTGCATTTTCTCAGTTGGAACGCATTGTATATGAAGCGCGAGATTGACAAGCTCATCCAACGTGAGCGGCTCATGTTCTTAAACTTGCGCCGGAAAGCCGTTGTCAGCGGCTTCTTGATAGCCTTATCTAAACACACCTGTGATTGGTTGTTTCGGCCTCTTAGCGAAAAATTGATCACTTAACGGTCCCGTGATATATGAATCACTCGATTTAGAGTTTATTACATCGAGAATCGCCAAATAACATCATGTCATTAGCTACAACATGTAACCTAGTGATGACGTTTATATATTGACCTTATATTGTCACTAGGTTACAAACCGCACCATACCACATTTGTCTTTTATTTTCCGTATGGTATAAAGAATCAAGTTACGGCCACATACCTATCATTTCTTGGTAGATGGTATCATTTCGAATAGCGGTGACACACTGCCCGCAAAATCCGCTGCCGATTTCGTCGCATTTCAGCCAGTTTTTCCAGCAGCTCCCGCTTCGATCTGCAATTTGTCTTCCATGTTTCTTTTCGAAATGAACTGCGCATGCGCCAATGCCGTGACCTTTGTAAAACTTTCTCACTGTTTTAGGAGATGTGAGAGATTTTAACGACACTCTATTGTAGCCCTTATGTCCCTTGACAAAGGGTTTGTTACAATTAATGCAATTATCCATGCTTAACTTTGACAAGTTAAAAATCGTCTGCTACCACGCTTTCCGGTTTTACAAAGGTCACGGCATTGGCGCATGCGCAGTTCATTTCGAAAAGAAACATGGAAGACAAATTGCAGATCGAAGCGGGAGCTGCTGGAAAAACTGGCTGAAATGCGATGAAATCGGCAGCGGATTTTGCGGGCAGTTTGTCACCGCTATTCGAAATGATACCATCTACCAAGAAATGATAGGTATGTGGCCGTAACTTGATTCTTTATACCATACGGAAAATAAAAGACAAATGTGGTATGGAGCGGTTTGTAACCTAGTGACAATATAAGGTCAATATATAAACGTCATCACTAGGTTACATGTTGTAGCTAGTCATGTCATGTGACAATTGTGTGGGGAAACTGCGGCCGTCGTGTGTTGTGTTTTTGTTTTCTACTGACTAGACAACATACAAGTTCAAGAAAGGTTTCCATCATCAGATTTTATTTATACGAATCACCAAAGCATCAATGATTGTAAAAATATATAGATACATGTAGCTTCATGAAATGCAACAAATGAAAGGGGTTTTCCAAGCATGGCGTCACTATCCCGTGTGGGCGATGTAACTTCGTAAGTTGTGCGTGGTTTTTTTTTCTCCCGACTTGAAAAAAAACAACAAACAATTCAAGAATGGTTTCCATCATAAGTTTTTATTTATATGAATCCCCAAAGCTTAAGGATTGTAACTAGGCCCATGGGCATACATAGAAAGGTGGTTCAGAAGATAAATGCTTATTTGCTTGATTGAGGGTTGGGCCAGATACCATCCATCGCAAGTGAAATTTTCTTTGCATAATCTAGATTTTATTGCACATTGTACTTCCATTTGTAAATTAGTATTTTGTAATTAATGGCTAACAGGAAAAATAGTTTTTCACTGATTGTCATACCCGACTCACCCGAGTATCATTTTCAGAGACTATTGATTGACTGGTAGCAATAGTGGAGATATAGCTGCTTCCTGAGCAGCAGATTTCTTTCCCAGAGTTTCAATTCAAAATAGTATCTATTTGTTTGAAAACCCCCCCAAAAAACACACGAAAAACTGGCCATAATACCAAGCTGATCCGTATGTAGTGGTACTACTATTATACATACACCCGGTACTGGCACTGAATGAAAGTATTAGAACACAAGTGCCAAGGCATCCATCTCAGAATATTTCAGTTCTCATACATGTCAGATAGTATTATTTCTAAATTTAAGTTCAATTGATTCATTAATTTCACTACATACATGTACATATATTCCTAACACCAGTCCATGTGATGACCTAGTTTTAGCTTGACCTCTTCATTCTTCAGAAATTAGACCCAGCATAGATACATGTACAGCCCCAAGAGCTATGGTAGGGCAGCTCTTTACACATGTACATGTTGCCTCCTGAACTGCATTTCTCTGAGCTGAGGTCAATCTTTGGAAGAGTGACCATAGCAGGCTTCCATACTTTAGTGCGTATTAATCTGATATCTCAAAAGAAAACAATTAATAGAGTATTATTTAATACAGATTTGAGATTATGTACATGTTAAGTGACTATATATAGGCCTACAAAGCCTGTCAATCACTGAAGGATAACTATTTTGGTCTGAGAAAGAATAAACAATTTGGAACTATTTTTATAGGTGTACTTCGCTGGACAACCCTAAAACCAGAAATTTTCTATATCCCATAATAAAGGTGAGACAACTCACCTTTCTGAAAATATATAGTTTACCCTACCAACGGTACCCATGGAAAAATGTTAGGGCCATCATACCATATGTGGAAATTAATATTTTTGCATAATTTATTCCGCAAGTTTATTCCATAGGTAAAGAGTTCATAGATGAACTGTCAGCAGCAACGTTAATATATCAATTTATTATCATATACAACAAAGTATCTAAACTACAAACTTGGTTATGCTGATTGTAAGTTTACTTGACACTCTATGTTAAGTGTTTTACTTTCATAATTGTATATTTGTTTAAAGGCTGTTTCGAGCTGTTATCCATGTATTTTCCCCCATATATCACAGAGAGTGGTTTGGGCGTAAAGGAATGAATTGAATTGAAATTGTATTGTGCAATAAATTAAATTATTATTATTCCCATCCAAATCTCTGTTTTTTCCACTGCATTCGCAGAGTATAAATTATAATATTGGGAATTTCATTTGGATTTTCTAACTTGATATGTAATAGGTAAAGCCAGAAGAGAAGGCAGATTTTCTATCTGCGTTCGCTTCTAGGCTTTGCCTATTTCATATTACTGCTTTGCCAAGGTTCACTATGTTCATATCTGATCCTTCTTTGCCAATGTTCACTTTGTTCATATCTGATCCAGCTTTGCCAAGGTACACCTCAGAATCAACAACAACAACATTGCGACAGTTACATGTATAATTATTAATGAACAAGTTACTATTTCAAATGGCACAGAAAGCTGAACAAAAAGAACGAACTTAAAAAACTTGAGTGAAAATTCACTCACGTGAATGTGGAAATTTCTCCCACTCAAGCACTGTAGTGAAAAATTCACTCAAGTTGAGCGAATTCCAGTCAAGTTGAGGGAGCTTAACTTGAGCGGTATCAACTTCACTCAGCCTGAGTGAGTTATCAACTCCAACTCAGATTTGAGTGAAATTACATTCACACTTGAGTGAATTTCACTCAGTTTGTTTCACTGAAGTTTTTTTTACAGAGTAGGCAAATCTAGAGATAAATTAGCACTTATTCTAAAAATAGTGGCGATTCAAGTTGTCAAATAGTCGCCAACAGGAGGCTACTGTATATGTTATGGCGTCCACATTGGATTTATGCAAATTAAGGGCCTTCCACTTCCTGTAGAAATGGGCACCCCTTCTGAGATCATTGCTTATGTCCAAATGAGCCTCTATGCAAAATATGGTGCTTTATTCCAGTCGATCACGATCGTGATCTCAAGTCACCAGATTAGTTCGGTGGCTTAAGTCCAGATTTCCACTTTATCGTGACAGAGTGAAATAAAATACCAAATTTGGCACATGTGTCGTCAGAGACACAGATAACAATATCAGAAGGGGTACCCCCGATTTCAAGGCCCAGGAGGGTTTCATTTTGGGTCTATAAATGGCAATTTTTACCCCCAACATTTTTAAAACATCATATTTCCGCTATCCTCTAGAGCAGGAGTCTGCAAATTTCCGCAATAATAGTGTTGACAAAGCTCTATCGAGATTTGCAAATGAATCCAAGATGGTCGCCATAATGACGTCACAGATACGCCAAAACCAGAAAAATGGTCAATTTTTGGACGTATTTTCGACTCGAAATTTTGAATTATTTATCTTTTCTGTTTTTCTTCGTGAGAACAATCGGATAAAACTTACTCAGATGGCACGGCAGTGCCTGACTGACCGTTGCCAAACTGAGTCAAGTTGGACCAGATCCTTATTCATGCAATAAATTCGTTCGGGCTACCATACAATGCAGCCCATAACTGGACAATGCATAGCTACCAAGTGAAATTTGTCACTCTAATTTAGCATCCACCCATGTTTGAATATGTTATTCGGGATTTCTATTGTTAAAGATGAAGTGGCGGCGCCAATGCGAAAACCATGGTCAATTAAAGGGTGTCAATGCCGATTAAAGAGATTTCGTTTTTTACACCAGCTGAGAAATAGGCAGCTGTAACGGGCATGCCTTCTGGAATAAGCACGGATTGCTCGAACTGGACAATAACATTATGATGATATAAACAGAGGAACTGGTTTGTGGGATATGTTGGGTTTGAAGTTGCGGATAATAATGTTCATGCCTTGTAATGGGCCAGACTGATAGGAGAAAGATACATCTTTGTATTAAAGAACATTGCCATTGCTCTCTTGTTCTGATCGAACTGTTAATTCGCTGACGCGTAAGAATGCATGACATGTTATCAAGAACATTGCAAGCAAAAGAATAACATGGATACACTGTTGGGTATAGCATCAATATCTTAGGAAGGACATCCTTTGTTACGGACAGCCGGGAGCCCGGCTGATCGTGTAATTTTGACATGCCCGTAATAATGTCCGGTGGCTACGAGTGTCCGTTCCCTATCTTCTAACCCAGCTAAGACATTTTTCCCACATTGGGAACAAGTGTCCGTCCTTGGTTGTAATAGGAATGCATTGCTCAGATGGCATGAGCAGCTTCAAAGGGTCGTGGGTTCGATTACCGCTGACGTCTGAAGTATTCTTTCTCCCAAAAATTGTTTCCATGTGTAGACAGTACGTAATAATATACTTATATAAACTCATTATTAAAGATGAAATGGTCCATATTTCCCCTTCTTTGTCTGTTATAGGAGAGAATTACAACACATATAAGGGAAGGCACTCTACGTGGCCCGGGCAATTTGGCACCTGTCAGGCCTGAGGGCGGTGGGGGGAGGGGGGTATTTCGCCCCCCCCCCGTGAATATTTCTCTTAGGGGTCTTAAATATGCCGGTATAATTCTACCACCCCCTTACCAGGCTGAGCCCCATGTTGCCATGTTGTCATTGTCTGCTGAGAGGTACTTTCTACAAAATAAAATATTTTACAAATATCTGCTTTCATGCAGAAAAGACATTATCTATCCAACCATATTGTCGGTGTCATTATAACTAAGGAATTTGAATCTAGATCGCTCCTGGGATCTAGATCGCCGGAGACGCGTTCTGAGCGATTTCTGGTGAATAAAATCCCTCTGAAGTGAAGTGTATTTTTACGTATTTCCTAAACCTTTTGCCATGAAAACGCAATCGATGATGGTGATGCTGAATTGGAAATCAATATCTATAAGAAACTAGCCTAGACACATTGTGTAGTCGTAATCGATATAATTCATATGGACAATGGAGTGTTATCAATTCTTGTAATCGAAAGATTACTGCAGAAGTAATCATATACGGTATTCAAAATTTAAAACTATGCTAGAAAGACCGAGTCAAACTGACTCAATATTTTTGGGTACAGACGTGACGGACCCAAAACATTCGAGTCAAATCATTCGATTTCTATTCAAAATTTTTTAGTCCTTTTTCTTAAATATTTTTGGTAAAAATCGAATTAAATTCTGTGTCCGTCACATCTATATCCCAGAATATAGAGTCGAATTGACTCAATCTTTCTGACAATGTAGATGGCACAGTAGTAGGGAAAGTGCAAATCCATTAGCAAAAATTAGGCTAAGGGCTGAGGCTGGGGAGTGACGTCACTATGACGTCAAAGATGACATCCGGGTCGAAAGTCACATCCAGTCCAAAGGTTATTTTCAGTGACGTGACGGCACAGCAAGAGTTATATCCCCCTACATAAGACCCCACTGACTTCCATTGTTAATCTCCGGGGAATGCATCTTTGGAGCAGAGGTATTGGGGTGGTTATTTTTTATTTTTCTTGTGGATTATACCATGGGGTGTGGCACCTTGTTTTCTTTGTCTCGCGATGTAGAACACGATTAGAGGGGTCTCGAGGCCATCGGTTGAATTTGGCTGAAAACTTCACCCAGGTCTGGGGTGGACATGTTAGGTCCATTCCGGCGCAGTGGACAATGGCCTGACACCATAGGGAACCCACTCATGGACATTCGCGGTATGAGGTGTGGCACCTTGTTTTCTTTATCTCGAGCTGTGGAACACGATTGAAAGGGTCTCGAAGCCATGCGTTGAATTTTGGCAGACAGATCGAAGTGAACGTTTTGGGGTCAAGGTAGACCCATAGTGGTCCGATTGGGTCATGTCAGGTGTCATAGTGAAGCACTCATGGGGGAGCGTCCATGGGATGGCAATACTGCATGCACTGTAGAAAAAGAGTATTTGAATGAACGTTTTGGGGGCGAGATGGACCAATAGTGACCCGCTTAGGCCGTGTGAGGTGTCATAGTGACGCATTCGTGGGGGACCATCCGACTGGACTAGTGTGTCGTCCGATTCCAACATTCTGCGCTTGCACAGGCAGAGAATTGTGGGAAAAGAGCACTGGAATGGACGTTTTGAGGTCGCGGTGGACCCATATTGGTCGAATGGGTCGTGTGGGATATCAGTTTGAAGCTCTCATGGGGTAGGATCCAACTGGACTGGTGTGGAGTTAAAATAGCGCAATGGTGCACATGCGCATGTAGGGACTGTTGGGAAAAGGGCATTGGAATGAACGTTTTGGGATCGAGGTGTGCCCATAGTGGACGTACTGGGTCGGAGAGGATATAGCAGGGCGTTAAGGCGTTAACCACATTCCTCCTCCTCCTCCTCCTCTTCTTCCTCTTCTTCTTCCTCTTCCTCCTCCTCCTCCTCCTCCTCCTCCTCCTCCTCCTAAGCACACGCAGGTAACTCTACCAGGTAGCCGGATAAAACGAGACCCTCAACTACCTCAAAAGCTCTTTTGCACCCCGGAATCTCCCGTTCTCTACTACTCCCGAGTCACTACTCAATACAGCGGGGTTTTTTTCAGTAAATTCCCAAAGATTTTACACTGACATATAGAGCGATGACCTACAAAACGGGTTTTCACAGCTAAACACCCCGCTGTAGTGCGATGACATAATCGGGGACCACCTTGTTTTATTCCCTGGTGTGACTGGATCGACACAGACACTCACACGTTGGTATTATATAATAGCGCATATAAAATCACTGGTATGCTAGGGCGTTAAGGCGTTAAGATAGGGCGTTAAGGAGGTCAGATAGGGCGTTAAATCCTTACTATAGAACTCCCCACGAAGGTCACAGGGCAAATATACTGGCTTTCTGTATTCTCTACTACTAAGGGCAGCTGGATTACTTCCCTTGATTTTTACTATCTCAACAACAACATTCCTATGACTCACCAGGTGTAAAGTCCGTTCTTTTCTGTGAAAACATGCACCCACCCATGACTTGGAGGAGCGCTTCACATGGATACCCTCCCTGATCAAGTACGCCCACTATGGGCCCATCTCGACGTCAAAGCGTTCATTCCAATGCCGTTTTCCCATCATTCCTTACACGTGCATGCACATCACTGCACCACTTTTACTCAACACCAGTCCAGTTGGACGCTACCCCGCGAGTAGTATATAAAAGTGAAATTGGACCCTATTTTTCCGCAGATGGCCGCCAGGGGGGCGGCACCTGTCTCGTGACGTCACTTCCGGTGCCGGTCACGTGACCGGAACTGACCTTTGACCCCAGGCTTCCGGTCGCGAAGTTGCACCGGCACCGGAAGTGATGTCACGAGACAGGTGGCGCCCCCTGGCGGCCATCTACGGAAAAATGAGGTCCAATTTCCCCTTTTACAATAACGGATATTAATAATGGTGCAACAAAAAAGGGACTGGTGGCGCCCCCTGTCGGAAGTAGGTCAATGAGGGTCCACATCCCCTTTTACAAAGCGGATCTTAATAACGGTGCACAGGGTTCACTTCCGGGTCACCTGACAACCCGGGGTTATCTCCCCCTAGTTCCAGCTGTTACTGGGCTCCGGAGCTCCGAGCTCCAAGAGCTCTGGAGCTCCAAGAGCTCTGGAGCTCCAAGAGCTCCGCCCCACGGGAGCTACCGCCAAGTTACGGAGCTCCGAGCTCCAAGAGCTCTGGAGCTCCAAGAGTTCCGCCCCACGGGAGCTACCACCAAGCTCCGGAGCTCCGAGCTCCAAGAGCTCTGGAGCCCCAAGAGCTCCGCCCCACGGGAGCTGCCGCCAAGTTACGGAGCTCCGAGCTCCAAGAGCTCTGGAGCTCCAAGAGTTCCGCCCCACGGGAGCTACCACCAAGCTCCGGAGCTCCAAGAGCTCCGCAGCTCCAAGAGATCCGCCCCACGGGAGCTACCACCACAACCGGGCGTTAACATCCCCGAGCTCGGAGCTTTTGCATATAAACACGACATGCATCTGTGGAAGCTTCATTATACGCCTGTTGTCCATAGAGACGAGAGCCATGGTTTACGCATGTCACTTGTGTTCGAAGTCATTTTCCACGCCATTTAATCTACGTAGACATTTGCTTTCCATACATAATAATCGTATACAGCGAAGCCATCTCACGGAACGGAGTCCCGATAACGCTCAAATTCAAAGTACGCGCGAAGAACGATCAACACCTACGTCACACACGAGAGTATTAGAACATCCCTATACGATGACGGTGAGCGGTCCTACGGGGTGTGGAAAGACGTCCTGGGTGATGAAGTTCTTAGAGGAAGGGCCCATCCGTTATACACGCGTTGTATGGTGTTATAGTCAGTGGCAGCCCGCCTACGAAACTACGCGATTACAGAATGTGAGTTTCGTCCCAGGAATTCCTCACGACATAGACGAACCGTATTACTTCGATCCCGATCAGACCAACGTGGTAGTGCTCGATGATCTGATGAGTGCGGCCAAGGACAATTCGAAAATTGCCGACCTATTCACCAAAGGATCCCATCATCGCAATCTGTCCGTCATCTATTTGACCCAGAATCTCTTCCCTCAAGGGAAGGCGTCCAGAGATATTGCCTTGAACTGCCAATACTTTGTGTTGTTCTCCAACCCCATCGACAGAGCACAAATTCGTGTGTTTGGTAGTCGAATTTATCCTCAGAACATCGACCATTTCATGCAGGCGTTTCAAGGAGCGACAAGTCGTCCGTACGGCTACCTATTCGTAGATTTAAAAGCCCATACCCCGGAAGATCGCCGGCTGACGACTCACCTGTTACCCGGTGAGGCATCACCGCAGCCCCTACATCATCCACCGAGTCCACATCTGACAGAGCAGCAACCCGCCCCCGTACATCAGGTGCCCTTCATACCATCAGTCCCGGAATATCACCCAACCGTGAAGGACCAACCCGAGGCTGAAGAACATAATGTGAACTCGAGGCTATGGAAGGATTTGTTCAAAGAAAGTCTGAGCTGGGCGAGATGTTGGAGGCCACAGGAAACAAGTTTCACCGCAAAGGGTATTCGAAAGAGGAAGCCACAATGTTAGCCCATAATACTTTGGCACCCAGACTACGACGGGTTTTACGTCAGCAGTATGCCCACCTC
>JAVTVY010027548.1:0-10977 GCA_036873755.1 Hanleya hanleyi
CAGAAAGATCCATGAATTAGTTCCTGAGAGTTCACGATAATGTTTGAAGGGAAAATTCAGATGGCCGGCTGGCGGTCATATTGAATTTTCGAATCTGACCAAAAAAGGTATCTTGCACAACTAGACCCAAAGGGGAACCTGTGTACCAAATTTGAGAAAGATCCATGCAGTACTTCCTGAGAAATCACGATAACAAAGTTTCATGTGGAAATCCAAGATGGCCGCCTGGTGGCCATATCGCATTTCGAATCGGACCAGAAAAGGTATCTTGCACAACTAGACCCCAATGGAAACCTGTATACCAATTTGAGAAAGATCCATGCAGTACTTCCTGAGAAATCGAGATAACAAAGTAACATGATGAAAGCCAAGATGGTCGCCTGGTGGCCATATTGGATTCTCGAATCGAACCAGGAAAAGGTATCTTGCACAACTATATCCCAAGGGGAACCTATGTACCAATTTTGAGAAAGATCCATGCGGTAGTTCCTGAGAAATTGCGATAACAAAGTGTCATGGGAAAATCCAAGATGGTCGCCTGATGACCATATTGGATTTTCGAATCGGACCAGAAAAGGTATCTTGCACAACTAGAGGGAGGGAGGAAATTTGGCTTAATGTCACACTCAAGTTTGTTTCCCTCATATGGTGACAGTCAGTTTGGTTGGTGGAGGAAGCCGGAGTACCCGGAGAGAACCACCGCCCTTCGGCAAGTACCTGGCAAACTTTCACACATGGACCAACTGGGCTCGAACCCGTGCCGCTTCAGCGGTGTGATGCACAGCTAGACCCCAAGGGGGACCTCTGTACTAAATTTGAGAAAGATCCATGCAGTAGTAACTGAGAAATCGCGATGAAAAATTTTCATGGGGAAATCCAACATGGCCGCCTGGTGGCCATATTGGATTTTCAAATCGGACCAGAATAGATATCTTGCACAACTAGACCCCAAGGGAAACCTGTGTATCAATTCCGAGAAAGATACATGCTGCAGTTCCTGAGAAATCGCGATAACAATATTTCATGATGAAATCCAAGATGGCCGTCTAGTGGCCATACTGGTTTTCCGAATCGGACCAGGAAAGGTATCTCGAACAACTAGACCCCAAGGGGAAACTGTGTACCAAATTTGAAAAAGATCCATGCAGTAGTTCATGACAAATGGATTTTCGAATCGGACCAGAAAAGTTATCTTGCACAACTAGGCCGCAAGGGAAACCTGTGTAACAAATTTAATGATGATTCACGCAGTAGTTCCTGAGAAATCACAATAACAAGAACAAGGCTATGGGGGCCAGAATGAGGCTCTGGGGATCAGAATGAGGCTCAAGGAACCAAACTGAGGCTCTGGGGTCTAGAATGAGGCTCGGGGAACCAAAGTGAGTCTCTGGGGACCAGAATGAGGCTCTGAGGATCAGAATGTGGCTCTGGGAATCAAAACGAGGCTCTGGGGATCAGAACGACACTCTGGGACCAGAATGAGGCTCTGGGAACCAGAATGAAGCTCTGGGAATCAGAACGATGCTCCGGGGATCAGAATGAGGCTTTGGGGACCAGAATATACGGCTTTGGGACCATAATGGAATTAAAACCTCCAAATATCGGCCATAATACCAAGATTAGCAGCAGATGACTAGGGTGTTTGAAACCCTTTCGAGGTGATCCTACCTTTACAAGATTATCGAACATATATTTCGATGATCAAGGCGCTTCAATTAAACAAGCTTCAAAGCTGTTATCTCATATCATGGGCGGCCAAAGCGGTGCGGTTGGCTCCCACATCCACATTTAAGAAGGTGGGGCCTCCCATTTTTAATATCGCCATTTTTGGAAAAAGCATGAGGTGACAAGTCAAGTTGATGACTGTCAATCAAGAGGTTCTTTCTTCCAATTACCGTACCGACAAATGGCACCGTTAATGCAATCTGTTTTTGAGGAGCAAATTCACGCAGTTTTATGTCCTCAATATTAACTCGTTTTTACTCTTAATTCACGTCATATAATTTCGATGAAATACCCCTGGGTAAAAGTGTGCGTACCGTCGCCTGAAGTGTTGAGATAGCTGAGACACCCCCACCCACCCCACACACGCCCCAATTCTCAAGGAGCTCCCACCTCTGCGTACGATGATTCGGGGTCTTCAAACAATTCCTAGGTTATTCTCTCGTATGCATATTCCTATTCGTCAGTGGAAATCTAGCATTTGAAGAGGCGTGGTTCGTATTGAACCTCTCGTGGTATATGCAATAAGACTGCTGTGCTGTCCACGTTGAGTGGTGACGTCGAGGTGCTCCTGCGCAGTTGAAGAGTAATAGAGAAATGGTATTTTCGGATGGGCATGATGGGCATGGCGTATCGAAGCTATCGTGTAGTATAATAAGACTGGGGTGCTATTCAGCACTTGTGGTGATGTCATGGTGTGCATGAGGAGTCGAGAATTAAGAGAGAGAGGCCAAGAGAGGTTAGGATGTATTTTTCTTCTCGAGAGTGGGATTTTCAACCCTTGGTAAAGGTAACGTGGGAGTCTTTTCCCCATATAATTTAAATCACTACTTTAATCAATATTTTAGCAGAAATATCAACGACACTCCGAGAGAAAGGTTGTTGTAGCACAAAAAGCCCGCAGCTTGCTTCTACCGTCGTGGTTGTTCAGTCTGCGTCGCACGCGCTCAATCCCATATACGTATGTGGGATTACATATCCCAGTCGCTTTTACCGTTTGAATTTTACACTGTATTATATAGGAATAGTAGAGAAAAGGCATTTCTTGGATACCCTTTCTTGGATACCCATGGATCCAAATGTCGCGTGCATGGTGTCGTATTGAAGTTTTTTGTGTGTAGAATGAGACGAGGGTACTATGAGACGAGGGTACTGTCCTCGTTCAGCGGTGAAGTCATGGTGTGCACCCACAGTCGATGAGTGGTAATGAGAAGGCATTTCCGGGTGCGCTTGGGAGTGTTTTGGCGATTTATGGGTTACCATAGGTCAAATGTGGCGTGCACAGTGTCGTACTGAAACCGCCATTGTGTAAAATAAGACTATGGGACAGTTCACGTTGAGACGTGATGACGTTGTGCTTATGCGCTTGAAGGAGTGGCGGCAAAAGGGTATTTTCGGATGCGCATGAGAATGCTTGTTCAATATATGAACAGCCAACACAACTAGAAAAGAGTTGATTAAATGTTGACGGCCATCACAGTTTAAGGGTGATGACTGACCCAAATTTACAATCATTGCTCATCACTCTTCAGAGGTGATTGCCAATCATTTTTGAAGGTGATCATAAAAAAGGGTGATGGCTGTAACTAATCACCTTTTCGGGGTGATAGTTATAACCATTTTTCTGGCTGTGAAGTGTCCATATATGGTCTGTATGATGTCGTATTGAAGCTCCCGTGAAGTAGAATAAGACGGGGTTGCTGTCCACGTTGAACGGTGATATGCACAGTCGAGGAGTAATAGAAAAAGGCAGTATTGTATGCTATTACGAGTGTTTGTGTGATTTATGGTTCACCAGAAGTTAAAGTTTCATTTTCTTCAGAAAGTCTCAAAGTTAAAACCGGTGCATTTACCAGGTAGGGGAAATATATAGCCGTCCACTCTTTGACAATTTGGCATGACCTATGAAACATACGTACCTAAGATGTTATAATTAGGAATGAATGCTAATTCTGTTCTGCTTACTGGGCTAGTTTGAGATACGTCACGCTCTAAAATATTAAGATGGTACCGGTACACAACTTAATACTGAAGGGATCCGGTGCCTGCAGTAATGTTGAAAATTTGATAGTGTCTGAATTCTGATTATCTCCGTTGTATCGAAACACGCAGTACCGGTAGTCTACCCTTATGAAAATTTACCACAAAAATCTATAGTTGAAATCTACAGATTACTATCGATTTTGTGGTACTTTTGCGGATTTACTACAGCTCAAATTCTATAGCTTACTACAAATTAACTATAGCTTACTACAAATTAACTATAGCTTACTACAAATGAACTATAGTTTACTACAAATGAACTATAGCTTACTACAAATGAGCTATAGCTTACTACAAATGAATTATAGTTTACTACAGATGAAATATAGTTTACTACAGATGAACTATAGCTTACTACAAATGAGCTATAGCTTACTACAAATGAACTATAGTTTACTACAAATGAACTATAGCTTACTATAAATGGGCTATAGCTTACTACAAATGAATTATAGTTTACTACAGATGAACTATAGCTTACTACAAATGGTGATGAGGGTGATGAGGGTAGCTTACTACAAATGAGCTATAGCTTACTACAAATGAATTATAGTTTACTACAGATGAACTATAGCTTACTACAAATGAACTATAGCTTACTACAAATGAGCTATAGCTTATTACAAATGAATTATAGTTTACTACAGATGAACTAAAGCTTACTACAAATGAACTATAGCTTACTACAAATGAACTATAGCTATAGATTGATAGCTTCACTTTGGACTGGGTATTTATATTACATCCTCAATACTGAACAACATTGTAGAATAATCTATTTCAGAGAATGACAACGCCCTGATAACACAACAAAAATAACACAATAATTTCTTATATAATACTATATTTATTCTACTAGCACTGAATCGCTCCATACAACATCATAAAATGCACTCAGTTAATGTCCAAACACTTCGTTAATGTAAAAATACTACTTCTTTAATTGCTTCGAAGCATTGTTCAGCTTCAGGTGAATACGGGCTTTGTCCACTTCTCTCTTGTCGGGGAATACTCTACGAGTTTCAACTGGAAGGAGAAAAGAAAGAAAAATTTTGAGGTGGCAAATTATTTAGTATACACTTCAAATGGACATACTGCAAGTCTGAACTTGTTGACAACTGCATTTCTTTACAGTTAATTGAATTTAATTAAGTTATTATGAAAAGAACCCATATTATTATTACTACTGTGTTCTTGTGATGGGTAAGAAATACTTACCAATATTAAAATGAATGGTGTCTTTCTCCAATTAAATCATCGGATGATCCAGTTGATGGATCTGGTGATGAGGGTGATCGCGTATGATGGGGCAAGGGTTCGGATGTTGATGGTGTCAGCAGCTGACATGATTCTGCTGGGCGAGTCTATGCCTGACGTGATGCCACCTTTAATATTCATTGTCTTCACCGAGGTCTTGATGTCATGAAATACAGATGGCAGTTCTGTGAAATAAAAGATACAAAATGTGTACTGACAGTTGGATTGATAATATTCAGTCAGAATGTTAATAGTCATAAGTTGCAGAATCTTGTTGACAAAGGATCAACAATGTTTTAAAACTTTCAAATCTCATTAAATGATTATTTACAAGTGATCGCTTGTTAACCATTAAAATTCAGTGTCATTTAACATGCATTTTACTGGTTAGCAAACTTGCAAAAACTCAAATTTAAAATCTTACCAGTAAGTGTAGATAATGAGACTTTCAAAGAACTGTTTTCTGACTTCAGAGACTGGTTCTCCGCTCTCAGCTCTTCAACTTCTTTCTGCAGAGCCCTCAGGTCTGCTCGGCTACTAGAATCCTACAAAGAAGAAGAAAACCAAAATAAATAGGCCCCACACCCACATATTTTGTCCACATTGAGAGAAATTTGGATTAATATTATTAGAAATAGTTATCTGAAAGGGATCAGTAAAATAGATGAGACAATTCATGAGCAATGTTCTCAATAGTCAAAATAATGAATTATTTGATAATAGCCTAGGGATTTAGCTGAATAGTCCTGATAGTTGAATTTATACTTACTTCATCTGACATGTCTTGAACAGGTGCCACTGGAAGTTTTCCTTGTCGCTGTTTGTTTAACTTCTAAAGAATGTTGTTTGACTCATTCTTTTAGGCATCACAAAGTGTCTTCCTCATCTTCATTGTAGGCTCTGTGATCTCCTGTGGGAAAAACAATTATTAACATATCATGTCGTGATTTATTGTGAAAATAAATTCACCAATTTTCAACTCAATTCTGTACTAACACTGACATGGCCAAACAATTGTTTGTAGGAGTGTTTATTTATTCACATGAAGTAATCAACGGGACATTTGAGTAACCAAACAACCTGGAAATTCTAATAAATGACATTTTTCAGATAATGTGTAAAACTGGATGATAGCATGTACAGTAGACTATACCCCCCCCCCCAACAAGGGTGAAATTATCACAATTGAAAAGTACACAAATGGGGTACAACATGTATTAAAGCTTAGGCTAAGCATAATTTGTCACATCATATAGTTCAGCCCTTAACTGGATGAAAAGTTCAGGTTGTCAGGAATAGAACACACCACTGGTACATTTGGCCTACCTGGAACTGGGCAAAGCTGTGTTGTAAGCGTATTTGTATTCTTTCACCAGAATCCACAGTGAAGCTGTGAACATAATAAAAACATCATTGATAAACTGTTCATTATGGTGTGGTGAGGAGAGATGCAATTTGACAGGACAGGAAGCTCAGACTGTGAAACCGACAGTATGAAATGAAAGCCAGGACTTCAAAGAATCACAAATTACTGTTATCAATTCAATTCAATTCAATTCAATTCTTTATTTCTATACATGAATACATACAGAAAATGTTAAAGCTAAGATAAAATATTACATTTACATAATAAAGGTTATATTGTGACAGGACATAATCACCCCAGTCAAGAAAGCCAGTTCGTTCCAATTTATAAATTAGGTGGAGGTTGAGGCAGTCCTAGTGGCAGGAGATATTGTGAGCTGTGTTGATCTCTCCAGAAGCATTTCGTACATAAACTGTCCTATTGTTGGGGAAAGGTGGGTGGGTGGGTTAATCAGGAAATAGAATTTTTCGAGGTCAGTTAGTTGCCCAAATAGGTGACAGGATTTGTTGATGATGTTATATAGAATGTTTCGAAGTTTTTTACCACTCGGGCATATACAAACAAAATGATACTCGTCTTCAACGATCTTGTTTGTTTTCTCACACCGTTTACAAAATCGTTTGTTCCGGTCTATTTTCCGATATCTGCCGGTTTCTATCTCGAGCCGATGTGCGCAGATCCTAAGTTTAGTTAGTGATTGCCTATAGTTTCGATTTTTTATATAGTTCAAATAAGGAGATGTAGAATATGTTTGTTCTATATGTTTGTAGTGAAGTAATTTTTCGGACTCGCGTAGTTTGTCTATATAGTTTTCAATTTATCTTTTACTTCTGGGGATATGTGTTTTTTAGTGGGCTGCAGTGGCAAGTCCTCGGCACTGATATTATTTTTCTGCATCATTAATGATGAATAGCTATGCCATCCAATTCCATCGTTTTCTAGTACTTTGCTACAGAGGACAGCATCTTGAAGAATAGGCCGGTCGTTATTGTTTTCAAGATGCAGCTTGTAGTTCAATATGCTTGCGTGGATATCTATTATAAGTGGGAATCGTCCAAGTTCCCGTTTGCAGGCAATATTCACCGATTTTTTTCCAACTTGAAGATTTAATTTGCAAAATTTTGTGTGGACTTTTTCGAAGGGTTCAGAGTCTAAGTTTGTGAAAAATTTATTGATATCATTGTTTCGCAGTTTGCCTAGTAGTTCAGTTGCCCATATTTCGGAGTTATAGAGAAGAATGGGTTTAATTAAAGTGTCGAAAAGTTTGTTGTATAGTTCAGGTGGTGGATTAATACCAGCAAACGTTTTGTGTAGTTTGTACATGGCTTTCAGTCCCTTCTTTTCAAGGTCGGACTTAGTGTTTGAGAAATTTCCATTTGCACTCAGAGTACAGCCAAGATACGTATAGTTTTCCGTCAGAGATATTTCGGTTGAATCAAGATAAAAAGTTATGTTAATGTTAGTTTTTCTTTTTTGGATGACCATGCAGCTAGATTTATTTGGATTGACAGTTAAATGCCATTTAACACAATAGTCATGTAGCTTGTTAAGGCAGTTCTGTAGTCCTTCTGGGGTTTCGGAGATTATAAGTAAATCATCTGCCCAGAAAAGATGTGATAGTTGTTCATTTATCAGTGTTACTGGTGCACATGTTTCTGGTGGAAAGTTAAGATCATCAACAAAGAGGTTGAACATTGTTGGGCTCAGATTATCTCCCTGTTTAACTCCTTTTTCAGACATGAAGGGGTCTGTAAGATCGTTTCCTACTTGTAAGGATACAACGTTACGGTCGTATATCGATTTAATAATATTATAAAACTTGCCGCCAATGCCGAGACGTAACACTTTCAGCAGAAGGCCATCTCTCCATACGCAATCGAAGGCCTTCTGGAAGTCTATGAAACATACATAAATCCTCTTTTTGAGTTTATGAAGATATTTATTTATGATAGTTTTCAGTATAAAGTGATTGTCTGCTGTACGTCTATTTTTCCTAAAGCCGGATTGGTTGTCGGACATTAGATTATTATCAGCAATATATTGATTAAGTCGGTTGTTAAGTATACTAGAAAATAGTTTACCCAGGCAACTGGAGATTGTAATGCCCCTGTAGTTCTGAGGTTCTAATTTATCTCCCTTTTTATGTAGTGGTTTGATATAACCTTCAGACCACAGGTCTGGTGGTATCCCGCTGTCATAAACGTTATTAAAAAGTTTTGCGAGAGGCGATAGAATAATATCGAGGCCATATTTCAGCATCTCGTTCGAGACACAGTCCAGACCACATGTTTTCCCCAATTTGAGGGTTTTCAGTGCTTGTAAAATTTCCTTTGTTTTTATATGGTTGTCTAAAATTGGATTCAGCGTTTGGTCGTTTTGTCTGAGCTTAAGTTCTTTTATTAAGTCTTGTGATATACTGTCAGTAACTGTTATATTTTCGGAGTTCAGTTCACGGAAATGGGTATAGAGTCTTTCACTAAATTCTGGAGGTAAGTCTAGCTCGTCTTTGTTTCGTTCAATAAGATTATTAATTATTTTCCAATATTCTTTGGGACTTTTGTCCTGTAAAGTTTCTAATTTATTGTACAAAGTATCTTTCATAGTTTTTTCTCTGCATTTTTGTTGTTTTTTCAATTTCTTCTTTATGGTCATTAATTTTATTCGCAGATCAGAATCATGTGGGAATTTGGCGAGCTGTTTTGCTGTTGTTCTGAATTGGTTTTGAAGATGGTTAAGGTCTTCTGTTTTTTGGTTCGGAGGTTTTCTTTTGTAGGATTTTGATTTTTTCCATTTCATTTTGGGTGGTGAGATTTTACAGGCTGCGGTTATCAAAATGTCGTTAAAAGTTTTTGTTAGTGTGTTAATGTTTTCTTTTTCAGCTATTGGGCCGTTATCAGATGCCATAAAGTGTTGTATTTTGTTTTGAATTTCTACAGATAACAATTCCTGTCTGTATAAAGTGCTGTTCTCTTTTGTGATATTGCATGTTCCTGGTTTAGGATGTAATTTGATATTGTTTGTGTAATCGAGATCAGCATTTTTGTTGCATTTGAATAAAGTTGATATTGGGCAATGAACTGATTGTTGAGTAATTTCTTTTACATTAAGACTGATCACCCTATGCATTGAACTTTGATGGGTGAGGACATAGTCCACTGCACTACAGCCTTGATATGTAAAACAAGTCAGTTTCCCGAAGGAGTCCCCTGCGGTCGATAAGGGGCCGAAGTGCTCCGCCGTCACTGAGACCAATCCGTCACTGAGACCAATCCGTCACACAGACCAATGCTGTTTATGCTGGGGATAGCAGGGGGTTGAAAAGCTGTGCTCGCCGGTGCGTAACGACTGACGGCCATCGTCCTAAACAATGTATCAGGGTCCGGTTAGGGAGCTCTGCCCAACTGGTAATATGTCGTTAGTGGCTCTGTGGGGGGGTAAATCGATGAATTGAATCATGTTCATAAAGTTTTGGTTGCACGAGCAGGACTCGCGAACGCGAAGACGGCCACCATTGTGTCAGCTTTAAGGGGAGGTAACTGCCGTTTTCTACAGAATGCAAGCTATTATGTAATTTTTTTTACTATCATATAATAAAAAATAATTACCTACAAAAAGGACACTGAACAATACAAATATGACAAACTTTTTAATTTTATTTAATTCACAGGAAGGCAATTTTGTTTAATGCAACCTAATGCTATCTCAATGCTTTTTAAATGGAGCACTAAATCTTTTTATTGGGCAAAATATTTACAACTACAAAATAATTAGGACATACATAAATAATTCAGGGATTCAGACACGTAACTTTTTACAACTGGTAATCAGGGGTAATATTTATTTGAAAACTCAATTCGGACCTTCGAAATTTGACGAAAACTAATAAATATTAAATAAAACAATATAAAATCATTGAGAATGGTAGTAAGTTTGAAGAAATACTCGAATTCAAGAAAATACCAAGAACTGAATCCACTCATTTGAGTGGAAAAATACTCAAATATTCGACTCGTATGAATCCCTGTAATTGTATCTCATATCAACAGTAATACAGAGTGAATGAATTAGTATTTTAGCTATCGGCAAATGAATCAATATCCTGTCATAAAACTAATATTTTTCTCTGAATTCACATTCAGAACAAGCAATACAGAAAACAATATATTTCAAACAGCACTAATAAATCTAAATATTTTAATTAACCAGCACTTGAAATGATTTAAACTAGCAAAAATATTGATGAAGTACATTAATATTCACAAAAAAAAAAGAGAGAAAAAATGGCACGATGGTTGATATCTATTTTATTTAGATTTATGTACAGCTTCTGAAGCTGTCATAAATTAAATAGACCACTAAATTTGAACATTTCATACTGTGCAAGAGTTACAAGCAACTAGTACTAGTACAAAACCACATATATTTCAGATCGAAGCTAAGTGAATAAATTAATTATATTATTGATGATATGCAGCACTACGAAATACAATAATATTTACAAATAAAGAATAACAAAGAAAGCACAGTGGAAAATGGCATCTCAACCGATCGGTGTCTTTATAACCAGGACAAAGTTGGGGACATCCAGT
>JAVTVY010027549.1:0-11439 GCA_036873755.1 Hanleya hanleyi
TCGTGGAGTCGACGTGAGAGAAAGCCCTGATCATTCCTCTAAAGTTCCAGATATGAGTTGTAGGTATGAATATTATCTTGTTAGGGCAATCATTTATGCATATCGGAATAGGTCGAAATTTAGAAGCAATTATCATGTATCGTGAAAACCACGAAATGGAAATTGAAATTAATTTATCTAATTCTAGTACAGCAAAATGGTACATGAAATTTGGGGAATTCTGCACAATGATGTGAAAGAATGAATTTGGGCGATATGCAAGAGGTGGGAAAAATTGACGACGTCTGGTGTAAAAATCAATTGTCAACGTTTTAGGAAAACAAAGCTAAATGTAGTGAAATTTCTCCCGGACCACCTGTAGGCCACAATTATTGTAACTCCTGATTGACGCTTTTTATCGTTAATAGACTGATTAATTCCAGTAATTTTAATGACGAAAGGCTTTAAAGAGCCGGCCACCGAAAAGACAATCCACCACAGTCCGACACGGACCGTCAAACACGTAGGAAAACGCAATGTACACGGCACAGTTTTTTACTTCCTGCAAGTGAACAAATCCGTGCCAAAATTCTCTGAATTTCTCTGACACTGTTATATTTGTAATATCAATCAATTAAATACCGGTATGATAAGTAATTTAGACATACAGCTTCAATGTCACTTGATAACGAAATGTTGTCATCAGCGAAGAGTGAAAACTGCACGCCGGTGCATCGCGGGAAACTTTACAACAACTACGTACATGTTAATTTATCGGTATGCGTGACTGCGGCGGGTATTTCGATCTAACTCGAATTCTCATAGCCCGATGAGTATTTTCTTCAGAATTACATACAACAATAATCAGACTGACACGTCTAGCATTTAATAATGTTTCCAATCTTTAGATCGACTGACATTTACTGATTTTCGCAGTTGCTGTTGCTTTTTCCCCCGTCTGCAGTCGTGGATTTCAACTTCAAGAAGTCTTGAACGGTGAACGTTCGCCGTATAAATGACACGACGTAACCTTCTCACGAACGTAAAACACGTTCTCCATTTATTTCATTTGGTAAAGAATCAGAAGAGAAACATTTTATTTGAGAGAAAACTGATCCTGAGGTTGGCTGCAGATATTTCAGCGCGGGTTTCGGGTTTGACACGTGCTATATGTGTATAGCACAGGCGGACGTCATGCCGCGCCAACCGGAGTGCTTCACCGCTGGATTTCTCACCTTCGTGATCGATCTTTTCATACAGAGAACTTCTAAGAAATGCCGAAACCCGCATTCTCTATTCATGAATGCGGGTTTCAAAACACAGAATAATAAGGCCAGGATCCCCGACATGGTGAGTGAAGGACTTTTTGAGATAATGTGTTTACAAGGATAAAAACAGCCAGACATGTATAAAGGGGCATAACTCCTGAAAAACACATCCAATGGCACCGACTTTCAATAGGCTTCTGGTACTGGTTGTATTAAACAACTGTATGAAGTTTCATTGTTGTGAGTGAAGGACTTTTTGAGATAATGTGTTTACAAGGATATGGACCAACAGACATGTATAAAGGGGCATAACTCCTGAAAAACACATCCGATTACACCGACTTTGAATAGGCTTCTGGTACTAGCTGCATTAAACAACTGTATGAAGTTTCATTGTTGTGAGTGAAGGACTTTTTGAGATAATGTGTTTACAAGGATAAAAACAGCCAGACATGTATAAAGGGGCATAACTCCTGAAAAACACATCCAATGGCACCGACTTTCAATAGGCTTCTGGTACTGGCTGTATTAAACAACTGTATGAAGTTTCATTGTTGTAAGTGAAGGACTTTTTGAGATAATGTGTTTACAATGATATGATGGACAGACGGACGGACGGACAGACGGACAGACGACGGAGGCAACGACAATACCGCTTGGGCAGAATCTGCCCGAGGGGTAAAAATCATAAAATCATCATAGCCATCTGAACAAGAGTCCAAGGGGCTTCAATATATGCCCGTATATCTGGAATTAGATTGGTCCAAATTTCAAGTTTGTTTAATAGCCTTGATTCCAATTGGTAGCTAGCAATCCAGAGAAAGGTCTTCAATTTTGTGCTTCTGAGAATGTAACATATATCACATCTTATACTTGATTCAGTTTTGGGGGACTGTGACCTTGACCTTTGATCGATTGATGTATGGCTCCTCTTTGCCATGCGAGTAAGGTATACTCAAAGTTTGGTACCAATCCATACCTTGAAACTAGAGTTATCGCATGGACAACAAATGTTAATGGATGAAACACAACATCGCATTACATGACCTCGTCTTCGACAGGCATATGAAAATGTGACTTGTAATGAATTCCTGATTTTGGGGTCACAGTGACATTGACCTTTGACCTTTACCTAAATTTTGGTACACGACACATCGTCTTCCCTCAATGTATCAATGGACACCAAAAAAATCATGATTTTTATAAATCTCATGATTTTGGGGGTCACAGTGACCTTGACGTTCGGCCTTGACCTACATTTTGGTAGCGGACACATCATGTCCCCCTAATGTATCCACTGACACAAAAAAAAAATACTTTCCAAAGATTTCTTGATTCTGAAGTCACAGTGTCCTTGACTATAGACCTTGACCTAAATTTTGGTACATGATAAACCGTCTCCCCGTAATTTCTCAATGGACACAAAAAATCATGATTTTTAACAATTTCATGATTTTGGGGTCACAGTGACCTTGCCCTTTGACCTTGACCTACATTTTGGTATGTGACACATCGTGTCCCCCTAATGTATCTACCGACACAAAAAAAATGTTATTTGTAATAATTTCCTGATTTTGGGGTCACAGTGACCTTTGACCTTTTTGGTATGCGACACTTCATTTTTTTTTGTAGATAGAAAACTGTCAACGATCAATGATTTCTTGATTTCAGACAACAGTGACCTTTGACCTCTGACCTCGACCTTAATCTTGGTACGCGACACATCGTCTTCACCTAGCGTATCCACTCACAAAAATTTGCAACTGTGGATAGAAAACGTTCACAGATATAGACCGGACACGAACACTTCAGTGATTTCCTGTTTTTTTTTAGGCCAGTGAACTTTGACATCTGACCTTGACCTTCATTTTGGTACGCGACACATCGTCTCCCCATAGGGTATCCACTCACCAAAAATTAGAACTGTAGACAGAAAACTGTCCCAGATATAGACCGGACACGGCGGACGGACAGACGGACGGAAACCGCCATCACATAATACGTCCGCCTTTTGGCGGGCGTATAAACACTAATCATTTCATCAGTCATCATACAGGAAGCTCTCACCAAAGTTTGGTCAGGCTTGACTTCATAGATCTGCAGATATTCAGCGGACAAGAACACGTTGACGGACAGACATACGTACATGGCAACGACAAGACCCTGCAGCCCTAATGGGCTGAGGGGTACTTAGCCAAAATAATGCGCTAAAATGAAGTTCTTTTATATAAAAAAAATGTCAGAATTTCTTATTGTTTTTGCTCAAAGTAGAAATATTTTCAATCTATTTGCCAAAGATAGTACTACGTATGTTTCTCTGCAGTATTGAGATCAAATTCAATATGAACCAAATTTTCATATTTTTAAGCAAAAAACCTTCACGCAACAGTGATGAACTAACCCAACCTCCTAACTTTGGGATTATCTTGCGGAAGAAGGAAAGTTTGCTTGCATGGTGGGAGTGGTGCATGGCAGTGGAGAAGGGAAGTGGTATGTAGTAGGTTTTTTTGTTCACTAGATATTAATGCAATGGCTATTTCAGCATAAAATGGGAATATAAACCAATACTTATGTGAAAGCTCATTTCATGTACACTTGGTTGTTCTCTTGAATTTAATATTTGTTTGAAGACTTAAATAATTCAAACAAGAAGCTTGAAAGATAATAGGAGAAACTAGGGCTACTATGTGTATGTTATCTGCAACACATCAAAAGAAATCGAGGTTGACATGTTTGAGAACTGATATGGGAGCGAACAAAAATATTTCCAGCATTCCTGTATTTACCCTCTGTCTCCCTCAGGTGGCCAGTTGTCCTTGTTACAATAGTGCTCTGGTGACTCCATAAACAACACCTTACGTAAACTGAAAGTGAAAGCAAGTTAATTTTCAATATCAAGTTTATAGAATAGGCCACAACATACAATTGATGGTCTTTATCTTCAACTTGGTATCTTCTTAATATATAGTGGGTTCAAATGAGTTGCAATATTACTCATATTAGAGGACCAGGAAAAACGATGACAAAATGTCTTCATTCATTAAAGGATGGATATTGCAGGGCTTATGATGAGTATATGCACCTACAATAAACACTCATTTTAAAGGTTATACAAAATGGTCTCAAAATCTGGTTCATACTCCATGTAAGTTTCATGAGACAATGCATACAATAGCCAAGTCTGGGGACAACAATGTGTCTAGACTGGTGTCTTTTCATCGACACAAAGACTCAGACAATAGTTTTCTACATGAAGTATCTACCCAAAATCTGCTACTTTTTTGTGCTAAATTGTTGTAGAGGTGATTATATAGACTTGTTTTACATTTTTGTATGTTTTCAAACTGCCCAAGGTTGGAAATAGCAGCAGTAAAGTGCGACAATTTCATGTCCCTTTCAAAACGGCGAAAGCTGTTACCGCTTGACCTGTGACGTCACAACCTGATTACGATCTCGCTCAAAATGTCAGCGACATCACGCTAGAACTCCCACAGTTGGGTGAATCTTTCGTAACAACGCCCGACGTCATAGACTACGACGTTTAGGGTGCAATCGTAATCAGGTTGTGACGTCATGCACCAGAGGTCACGGCTCCAATACGTTTTCCCCCACATGTGTGCTATTCATGTCCTAAAACCCACTTCGACGACATTATTCGAGAAAAAAATACTAATTTGTTGTTTGGAACACTACTGGGTATGTTTTAATGCAAAGTAGTATAGAGTCATTTGGTATACCTTTAAATGATCAGTTGATTGAGCAGAAGTATTATTACGAACAATCAACTCGAATCACATTATGATGATCAGAAAGTGAAAGTGAGATAATCACCAGTGCATATATTCTGTTGGTTTGAGTTCTATCATCTTTGGGACGACAGTATGAAGCCACCAGACAGAGTCCCTCTCTATGATGGCTGCCTGGCGATGGTGATGAAACAAGGGCTCCAGGTCTGCAAGGATGGAGGATAATTAAGGGATATCTTCAATCAACCATGTGATCCAGGGATCTGAATGTTTTAGTGAAACTTCTATTGATCAGGAACTAGATTTAAAATGAATGACCAGTCTTGCCATACAAGTATTCGGTGGAACTATTCGAATGATATTCAAACATTTGTTGAAGTGCACCATGACTGGCTTGGTGCCGACTGATGGTGACAGACAACAACAACGATGCATTTTAAAGATCAATAGTCAACCTAACATGTCAGATGATTCACCTCTGTTTCAACAAAACTGGTGCAGAAATCCATGATGCTAAGAATTCAAATGTGAAAGTATTTCACTTACTTACCTTCACAAAGAAGTGAAATTAACCAAAAACTTATGTAACTTTACACCATGTGCACATGTTTAAAAGGCTCATTGTTTAATAATTGCTTTCAGGAAGAAGAGAACATTTGGAATCAACACATGTAACATGTCGTGTTGTTGAAGGTTGCAGGGAGAATCTTGCAGGTCGGCCACCAAGTTTTACCCAGGAAATGTTTTTCTTCTTAGAATGAACAAGTTAGGCCATGATTACTCTAAGATTATATATAATTACCTCTTCTTTCTCCCCTCTGCTGGGCAGCTGCTGCCTCTCTCACACTGGATGTCACGCCCAGTAAAATACTTAATGTGATCAGGTCAGCTACCGAGTTCACATATCGCTCCTGGAAAGTACAATCAGAAATTCTATTACTCAACTGCAGAACTGTAGACTACGTTATGATTGGTTTTGGGAGTGATCTATAGTATACATGAGATTGATCTAACATGTCTAATCAAAACCCCTCGGCTTTCCCCAAGTGATTTAGACCCATGTGTAGTGTAAATTGGGGAAGAGATAGTACAATGTGGAATGATCAAGCTAAAGGTAATTTATAATTTGTAGTGTATGGATGTATCAAGAGATCAGGGTATGGAGTATAGAACTAAGCATGCTAAGTATTACAGTTCTGCAGATACAGTTAGTCGCATTCAAGCATATAGGACAGAAACAGAAATTAATATACCTGTAAAGGGGCATAATTCTGTAAAATATGGGCTGAGGGGAGCAACTTTCGATAGGCATCTGACTTTAATAGCACTAGGTAAATGAGTGTTAAAAATTTGGTGGTTGTCTCTCCAACAGTTTTGCCTAAAATGCGGTACGATAACGATCGGACATACATGGCAACGACAATTTCCTGAGGCCAAAATGGTCGAGGGGTAAGAATACAACAAGACAAATAAGTTTTCAAAATTTAGCACCTGTACTGAACACAGATATTCAGAAATGACTTGTACATTCAACTACAGATCACAAAATCAGAGATTATTACATAACTCCATAAAATACGGGCAGAGACAACAATTTTTTTTGTCGGTATCTAGAATACAACTGGTTAAAAAAATTTCCTCATAATTTGGTAGCTGTACCAAACACAGTTAATTATATATAACTGGTTACATTCAAGCATATATCACAAAATCAAAGATAACTGCACCCAAAAAGGGGCATAACTCTGTAAAATAAGAGCCAAGGCGAGTAATTTTTTGTTGGCTCTAGAATACAATATAAACAAGTTTTCAAAATATAATAGCTATATCGAACACAGTTCTGCAGATATAGTTGGTTACATTCAAGCATATAGGACAGAAATAGAAATTAATATATCTGTAAAGGGGCATAACTCTGTAAAATATGGGCCGAGGGGAGATAGGCCAATTTCGATAGGCGTCTGATTAAGCACTAGATAAATAAGTGTACAAAATTTGGTGGTTGTGTCTCAAGCGGTTTTGCCTACTTTGCGGAAACGAACGGACGGACGTACATGGCAACGACAATACCCAGAGGCCAAAATGGTCGAGAGTTAAAATGGCAAATGGGGTACACGTTATAAACGAGGCAAACTGAGTTGTCAGGGAGAGAGAGATCAAAGCTGTAGTTATGGTAATCCCTCTAATATTTCAATCCCCCCTCCACCACCCCCAATTTTGTGGACAAAATTCAACCAGCTGTTCTACTAAATTTGACCACTCTCTAAAACCACTGAAATAACAAAAGATGCATGAGTTTGGACCATTTTGTCTAGTTCTTGTTCTAATCAATTTGATCACCCCCAGATTTGATGGTGGAAAATTTCACTTCCTGTGATTGAATTATTAGAGAGATTACCGTACATTAAGGCTGTTCCATTTAAAAAAAGTTTGGGAGGGGAGGAAGGCTCTAAATTTTATATTCTATGGGTCATGGGAGAAAATTCCCTTCAATCCATGTTATAACATTGGGAAGGCCAGTAAAATTTCTATGGGTGGTGGGGTATAATTCCCATACCTTTTTAAATGGAACAGCCCTTACCTTGAATGCTTGTTCCATATCTGTGAATTTAGGCTCCAGACGTTCTTGCATCAGCCCGAGACAGAGATTGGAGAAGGGAACTTCATGGCGTAGGGACCTCACAATCTCACGTAACAAGGCTCTTAATGCTCGCACATAGTCATCTTTGTTGGCTAGCAGATCTTGGAATATCTCAGATAGAACCTGAAATGATAGAAGGTATGAAGTATAAACAAGTGAAAATATAAAATGTCAATGGTTTTTATACATGTACGTAAATGCAGGAAATCCCCAAAACGTGTCAAACTAATTGGAACACACCACTTTGAATACTGTGATGTTTATCCTTGTTAGGGAGCTTCTTGAAATTGGGGCATACTAGGAACTGGCATAAGGCATTCCAAACAGAGTGGCATGGTGCGCTGTGTTGGAACTCCATGCCATACAGTTTGGAACTCGGCAGACAAAGGATGGCTTATGCCGTAACATGCAGCAGCATGGGGGGAATGGCCTAACTGGAACTCTAATCCATCCAGATCAGAACACCAAACTGAGCATAGTGTATCCCATTTGAATAGCCGGCATGTGCCGTCCCTACCAGGAAACTCAGTTCCTAATTTCAAGAAGCTCCCTTATCAAGTATAAAGGATCTCCTTGCATTCCATGTACCTGTAAATACTCATACGGTTGAGTCAGATTTAACTTATCAGCAATTTTTCAGTCATATCACGATGGTGCCTACATATGCCATATCCCACAGTTCTTCTTATCCTGGATACTGATCAGCCCATGCACAGCCATCCTCGCGAGCCAATGTATCGATCGATCTGTTAGGATCGATACACCGGCTTGGTTAGTTACCCATACCAGTTCTGGATAAAAATAGGACAAGGGGTTTCCTCTAAATCAAACCAATCTGTGAATGGGCTAAGCTAGCTGATTATGCCAATCCGCTGCAAGGTATGACATGTGACAGGTTTGGATTTCATCGTGGGCCAAAGTGCTTTGATGTCGGGATGAAATCGACATCGGAAGTCAAAGCAAAAATCGTAGGCTCGGGATACTGACATGCTAATTCAAACAAGCGTGGGGGATAAAATGTATGAGATTGTATAATAGAGGCACCGACTCAAGAACTCATCAAATCACAAAAGTTGTCCAGGTAAACACTCTGTGAGGATTTAGGATTTACCTGGACTTGTGAAGATGATGCTCAGCCAGTACAGCACCAGTCATCCATCCAAGTATTGACTGAGCTCAATGTTGCTTAACTTCGGTGATCTGACAAGATCTGTCGAGCCCAATGTGATACTCATAAATTTCTAGCACATACCATTGAGCCAATTTAGTAAAAGCTATATTTTTACAAAATTATTTCTCAAATTAGAATGTTGTTTGTTCTTGCATAAGAAGTTTGCAAAGCCTTCTGGAAGATGACCAAGATTAAGAAGTTCATGGCCTGTTCTTTAAATGCAATCCCCGTGCAAAGCAGGATCTGTTGCAGAATACAATAGTTTTGTTATAATTTCAAAGTTTGGCTCCAGTTCTCCTGTTCTTTTTTCTTATAAAACCATCACCCAGTTCACTATAGCAAACCGGAGATCCATATTCTTTAACGTATAAACCAAAGGTCTGCAGTCAAAGACTGTTTCCTCTGAAATTATCCCCAGAGAGATGCTGCACATATACATACATGTAATCATGCCCATTATGGTTTTCCTCAACGGACTAACCTTTGCCCCCTGTTCTGGGGAATGTTGGAAGACTGCACCAATAAGAGACATATTGTTGGGGTTCCTGGAATTGGAGAGTTCATTATAGATGGTGTGGGTCAGGATCAGCTTCAGATTGTCCGAGTGCTGAGGTAGGAGTTCCCTGTGAAAGAGAAAAGTATTTGATCAAGATGAGGAGCTAGCAGGTCCCGCACCGGGTATCCTGTGGCTGTCTGAAAGGACATGTTGCCGTCTCCACTAAAATTCTCCTTGCAAATACGTAGTGAACTTTGCATAAAGATGGATATGAAGTACGGTAATTCCTCTAATAAATCGATCACCCTATCGGTATTCGATAACCCCCGATTTTTGCCGAAAAATACGATCGGAAGTTGTAATAATTCAATCACCCCCGATTTTCAGAAGATCCCGTTTGTAATAATTCGATCACCCGCCAAATGTGCCTACCGTTGACACTGGAAAATTACAGTGCGAGACATGATAGAAACATATATACAGCATCATTACCAAGACGTATGGCGGGCGAAACAACGTTAGACCTAGAAAAAGGACTTATTAATTAACAGGACCAAAAATAATTAAGTGGGTTTCATGATAAAATAAGACGAATGCACTTCCGGATGACGGAGAATAGTCTGTTTTTACCTCACAGGCCTCCTGCTGAAGTTGGTCAAACAGAGATCGCGTTTGATAACAGTGTTATTCAGCTCATGCTCGAGTATTCACAAACTCCAATTAGCTGCATTGTATTGAATCACACCTTGCATGAATATAATTTAAAACAGCTCGCTTGTATGCCGATTAGGTTTCACAAATACTGGTATTGAAAACTGGTCACTTGCTGATTCATTCCACAAAATGCCATTGTTTGCCCGGCTTTGTTTGGATAATTCCGTGGATTAAACAACATATCTGATTATTCTGCCTCAGTCTACCTTAGGATCACAATCTTGATTGATTGCTGAACCGGGGATGTTCATGCGATATGATTTACACCTTCGATGATAAACTTCATTCACTAAGTTCACGATATACCAAAACGGTGATCTATGTCCCGCTGGGCTTTGTACTTTTAGACTCGACGTGCCAGGTTATCAGCGACTTTGACTTTTCAGAAGTTCCCATTTGAACCCCTTTTCGCTGGCAATTTCCCATGCAGTTGGTGAAGCCAAGCAAAGATAAACCCCTTCTTCACCCCAGCTGAGCGACTTGCCCATTAATATGTAAATAGGGTCTGAATTACCAGTGATTTTCTGAGACGGCTGGCAATATTACTATAAAGGTGAAGCCGACATCCCTATTATTCTGACTTGGACAAATCGACTTGGAAGTGTCCAGTTTGTGTTGTCTGGCACAAGGCCAAAACTCAAGTTGAGAGTTCCAGCCAAGTGAGAAAAAAAGGTTCTTTGATCTTGGATTGAGACCGTGACATTTAAGACTACACGAAACCACATTCCAGGCATGTCCATTATTATTCAAATTACCCAGAGCTAGGGTTAGCCCAAATTGTTTACAATATGCCAAACAAGGCAGAGTGTGGGGCCAGGTTTGATTGTACAACCCTTAATTGACAGGCTGGCTTGTCTCATTTCAAAGCTGTGATGAATTTTGTTGATAATGGCCCAGTCTAAACTCTTGTATACAAATTGAAGAGCCCCAATATGGTTTTCAGTCATTGTCAGAAGTCAGTGCTCACAAAACCCGGTCGACAACTCGCCAATGGCGACTAAAAAATGACAACTGGCGACTGAATTTTCCAGTCACTCGCCAATGTGTCGATTAAAAAATAGAGTAACTCGGCAAAGTGGCGAGTGAATTTTTGGTCAATGAAGTGTTTAGTCGCCAAAGTATTTTTGTGTTTAGTTTATCAGGCAGCGAAATCCAATCAGGCCTAAAATGTACAGGAAATAATGACAGAATAATGTCGACGATACAGATATGGGGAAGCCTAGTCTATTTATAGAGACCACGTGGTGTGATGTAATATCCGTGCTCTTGAAATCATGCACAGGCGTGACACAATAAGATCACGTGCTCGCCCTAGAAAAGTTAATCCACGACCCGCTGACCGTTCTCAGCCAATGAAATCATCATAGTAAAAATTATAGTAAACAAATTCTATGAAACAATCTTGGCGAGAATTTGCAAGTTCA
>JAVTVY010027550.1:0-103873 GCA_036873755.1 Hanleya hanleyi
GAAGTCGCATTCCCAGCAAATAATTTTTGTCTGATTTGACGTGCTTGAAATATTGGGGTATGGAATAGAGTATATTGATGGAAAACCTGGAATAATTTCATAATAATATAATAATATCCTAATTTCATAATAAGGAAGGTCGCCTGTTTTTGACAGCATGGTAATTCTTCTTCCCTCTCTACTAACTGATATCTATAGTATCAACCTGCTGGACGTAACCATTTCTTCAAACGAGGATATAACAATTGCTTGTTTATCGCACCTAAGCGCCACTACAGAGTTAATCGTTTCCGCAATTGAATATCTGGCAGGACAAAATCGTCACTTTTTCGGGGAATGAAAATGATGATTCCTTTATGGCGATAAAATTTTACAAAAAACGAGTAGGTCGACCCCCTGTTTTTCCTCCTTTTTAAAATGCCCGTTTGACGGAGAAACTTTCACATGTCGTTTGTTTTCTCTGGATGGTGGGTCGAATTTGACACATTTTCGTACATTTTATTGAGTTTTTCAGAAAAGTTGAAGAAGGTTTAAGGAGGATTGCGCGTCTTTCCTTTTCAATTTGAATAGCTCAATTGTCTCCTGGAATAATGGCATGAGTGTGCCCATTCGGAAAATATATACTTTTACAGGGGTTTTGTTAACATTTTCACATATATTTAAGGCCGAAGACCTGAACCCATGTTTATTTTTAACCGCAAGTGACTTAGGTGTGGAATGCACCCTACGTGTAACTCGTGAAGCATGATGGGAAGTGGAACCCGACTACAGAAGCAAGGTCCATTGAAATGCATTGCAATGAGGGTTCCCCATTATTTCAATGTTGTCCAGAATGTGGCTTCATAATTTCGTCGGGAACCATAGCAATCAATCAATTAATTTATTCACCAGTTCAAATTCATACAAACTATTGACAGTATATTTCAAATACGATTAATTCAGTAGTCATACGTGATGAAAAGATACCTAGGTTTTGTCTGGCGGGAATAAAACCCCAGAAAACCGTATTGAAAATCACATGAGTCGTGGGTTCCCCATGCATATGACAATTATTTGGCGGGAGATTTCACGTTGCTCTCCTAGACCTCCGTCTGGACGACGGAGGTAAAAAAAAACATCACAGGAACCAGAAAAGATTGCTGCGATGATTTGTATCTCAGCCACGCTTGAGTGGTATAAATACCCAAGAGCAGATATGTATTAGCCCTGTTAAACCATCTGATGGAAAGTGATGAACTATGTAACCGTTAGATAGAAGAAACGGTCCAAAAACGGGGAAAAGTTTAGTAGAATGCAAAGTTCTTATTAAGGACCGAGGCCCGACGCCGAACCGGCGCTTCATTCTCAACCATGTCAAGCATACAGTCACAAAATACAATCACACTAATTTGTACAGAGGGCAAGCCTCGGGGAGGAAACGTCCCCCGGCATAACCTCATGCACCCTATACAGACAACAATTAAACGCATACATATGAAGGTGGTGGGAAAATATGTCGGCGTACTGACAAGAAGTCACCTCTAGGCATACGATATTCATGAGCGGAAAGCTAAACGTCCTCTTTTGGTGTAATCTTTAGGGTGTATACAGCTATACGCCACCTCGTTGTATACCATGCATGAGTGTAAAGCTAAACGCTACCTCACAGTATAGCATTCGTCAATGTAACGCTAAACGCCATCTCATATCATCATTGTAAAGCTAAATATGTCACCTCTCCATATGCTATATTCATGAGTGTAACCTAAACGTCACCTTTTGGTGTAACCTTCATAGTGTAAAGCTAAACGCTATCTCTATATAAGTATATTCTTTACGTCTGTATAACTAAACATCTTTCGGCAAGCTATTCGGGAGTGTAAATTACACTTCACATAGTGAAATACACTTCTTAAGTGTCAGTCTACACGCCACATCTTCTTGGTACAGTGCCCATCAGAGTATAAAGCCGAACATACTCTCACTGAGCGCCGGTCAAGCTAAAAGTCACTATACTTGGTATAAATACGCTTCACGAGTTCATATCAAGTTGTATGTCAAAAGCTATAATAAGCTGGATTTCTTGGAAACAGCTTAAAACTTTTGAATGTAGGTTCGCAGAATTTGATGCCTCTGTTGATAAATTTCATCTGTTGGTAAATTTGAATGATCCAAACACTATTTTCTATTTATCTGATGCCGGTACTCAATTAAACTAACGTACTATTTTGGGTGTTTAACGAGGAGTGGGGGAGGACTTTGATTTCTCATTTCTGGATGTATGGCTAATTATATTTCGGAAACAGTATTCCAGGATCTACATTCTAGGTTGTATAAATGACTTCAAAATGCATAATTACATGGAGGTGAACAACTTTCACATTCATCGGCAAGTGACTTCTAGTTTCGACTGCCTTGTTATCACGTCATACGTTCCGCTACTTCTAGCATCTCTCCAGTGCCTTACAATGTGTATGTCGTTTAGTTTGGGAGAATATTTCAATTGACATTTCGGTAGGTCATTTTCGAAGGTGTGTAAGTTTCGCTTCGTTTTCAAGTGAATGTGTGAAATCTTGAAATGAAATTTCTAGTATCATTCTACCTTGACATCTTTCTCTGCGCTTCAAGTGAAAATGTTTTCACCGCGATGTGAATGTTTCCAACGCGGTGAAAAAGTTTTCACCGTGGCTAATAAAGTTTTCGCCGAGGTGTAAGCGATTTCAGTGAAATGAAAAGTTTTTTATAGCGGTGAAAATTTTTACACCGCTTTTCCTTTCGAAGAAAAGACCGAACATTTTACGAAAAGTTGACAGAAATGAAAAAAAAAACCCCAGAAAAACGCAAATATCTCCTATATCGGCCAACATAAATAAGTTAAAAATTAAACTCGTTCTGAATGATATAGTGTTAAAAGTCTATCGGTGTAAATATAAATTCATATCTTTGTAATTTTGAATTAGTGTAAAGCTCAAATGATTATCTTTTGAATTAGAAGTACCAGTAGTTAAAGTTAAACTCAATTCCTTGTAACTATGACTGATTGTAAATCTATATAACTCATCTCCCGGCGATACTGAATGAGTGAAATCAATGTATCTCTATTTGTTGCACTATGTATACGTATTTTGACGAATGCTAATTAATACTAAATTTCTTTGCAATATCATAATTTAGCAAATTGATTTTCTATCTGACTCAATAAACAACATGGCGTTAGTCATTTTTGGTAGATATTCGAAGGCCACAGTAACATGCATTGAGTCTGAAATGTGTCGCGCCTCGATACACGCAGGTGTTCTAACCATAAAATCGGTTTTGAAAGATTATTTTACTTTTAATACCATATGAGTGATAAAAGGTACAGTAATAAAACTAGTGAAAGCTCTCCTTTTTTTATCCCAGTCAGAGGATGAGTAAAAAGTTCATTTTTTTAGTACCGATGTGATGTCTTCTTTATAAGAGCTTACAACGTAAAAAAAAAAATCTCTAAACGTTTGCTTCAGATTTCGAAGTTCGACATTCCTGCATGGTGAAAAAAAAAAAAGTTTTCGCTATTTTAACGACCAACGTTCTAGAAGACTTGACGGGCTTTAAGAGAACAATTTATAGCACCAATATATTAGCGAACCGTAGAACCGAGACCCAATGGTATATAAAGCTGGGTAATAAACTCCATAGTCGTTCTGCCATATAGTTGAAAAGAGGTGTTATACTGGCTTTTTACAAGCCGAAATTATATTGCTTTTGTTGATGGAAAATACGACCAGCGAGACTTGAACAGCAAATATATAGAAGAGCGTCTTTTGTGATGAAAATTTCGGACGATTTCCCCCCGAATATGAGCTGGTGGTATTCTTGTATGGGTTTAATCGCCCAGTGGAAATAATATAGCCGACACATTGGTGGAAGGTCCATGTTTGACCTAGGATTATCTACACCCTCTCCTCGTCTCTGAAGAAATTCACTTCTAATCGAGTCTATTATATACAAGGATTTACATCTCCGTATCTTTCTGTTTGTTCAGATCACTGCTCTTCACACCGCGCCTGAACGGGGAAGGGAGTTTGAGCAGAATATAACTAAGATAGAACCAGTAGATTTGAAGTAGAATTGACATGTTTTCAATTCGCCAGCAATAGAGCCAAGGCCACAGGTGTTTAAGGTGCAAACGAAACCCTCCAAAACTGACCGCCATATTTGCGTTGGGTAGATTACCGCGTTTTAAACGACCGCAATGAACACTATATTCATATATTACATGTAACTGTTATTTTGACGTAAGATTGGAAAAAAACGAAGAATTGTTAATTGCGGTGAAAGAGTTCCTGGATAAGTTTTCTTTATCGAAACTTTCAAGCAGGTCTTTTGTTATGCTTGTACCGTGAAATAATGTAATATATTAAAACATCCAGAAGACAATTTATTGACAAATGCAATACCCCAATTGAATTGATTCTGTCGATTCAGTGCGGAGCTACACTGATATCTTCGTAAGAAGCAGACGACATTTGAGCACGCGGGAATTATTAGAGGTTATAGTATTGGGTAATATGTCTAATAAAAGGGGTTTAGTGTGTAATAAATGTTTCAGGACTGTGACTATCAGTAAGCGAGCTGGAACAATGACTTGTTTACTCGGTCCACCCCTGACGGCGTTAAATGACAAGATGACAGCAAGATCGATCTTACGAGTTTCTATAACCGTTGAGTTGGCCCTTACGGTGATTTAAAATCAGAGATAAAGCATGGAGTTTGCCCCATATACAGGTGGACTTCTTACTGGAGGTGACACGTCTTCGGAGCCACCTGTGATTTATTAAGTACCTAGATCTGATCAAAATGATAACACTTGCTATCTCTGAGCTGAGGACAGATCAATATTTGAGGCAACAATTTGACCTTCACTGACTTCTGGGGGCTTATTACGTTGGGTTAGTACATCTAAAACACCTCCAGGACCGTACCGTATACTTGAATTCCACCCGTGAATTTCTCGCCGTAACCACGTGACCTATATGAACGTGATTATTTTCAGACACTGGTCATACCTTGCAAGACATAATACAGCGTTTCATGAAAAACATATTAAACATATTAATTATTCGAATTTCATTTGACTGGATATTTTATGGTAAAATATGAACTACAGTAAAAGGTTTCATGGATTTATAACAATTTAGACAAAATTTGATCTGGTCGGTTATGGTATAGGCACACACTCTCAAAACTATTGTGTACAAAAAATGTACTGACGAGAATGTACTGCTGACGAAAAATGTACTGCTCAAATGTATGTACCGCTGACGAGAATGAACTCTTTTCGGTCTAATTCTTTCGGTCTAAGCATTACAACAGATATAAACAACCAGCTGTGCCCAACAACGAATTATGCGACTGAATCAGGATTATTTCGAGGCTAATATATAAAAACTTTCTTTTTTGGTATCTATAAAGTAACGATTTGCAAAATAATGCGTTCTTAACAATTATGGACGGAGTATATATTCTAAATTTACGCAGTGCATGTCAAGGCGGTTTTTCAAAAAGTAAGTTTTTGGAGTCTGGGTCGGCACGAATTGGACGGTAAACCTGTGGTATAATATAAGTTACAAGACAGGCATGTTTACACAGTTGTTAAAACTGCTCATAAGACAAGGCGAACAGACGGAGAGCGTGAGCTAGCGCAAATCTACAGTGTTGAAGCGGACAGTTCACAGGCCGCAAACACCTATAAAACAACACGTGCCCCAATCCAGTGTAAATATCACTCTTACTATATTAATAAACCAGCCTTTGCCTTATCCTGTCGACATGCCCTATACAATGATCTAAATATATATTCAACATATTCACCGTAAAGTTTAGGTTTTTTGTCTCTCATAACTATGATGAGTCCAGTATTTTTTTCTGTGTTAACCACGAGCTTGGAGTTGTATTGAGATCTGAAAACTTACAAACTTAGTTGGATGACACGTTCCTATTATATCCGAGACATTTGTTTATTTCTATTCTAGTTTTAAATTAAAACCACATTATAGAAAAGAAGAAACCACAACGTCAAAAACCAGGACCATTAGAAAACAACAGATTACTGTTACAATATAACGAACTATTTTCGCAAGAGATAGAGTAACACTGACCACATTCACCACATTAGAATATCAGATTGATATCGTACTGATGCTTTGATGCCATTGAGACATAATACAGATCAATACATCAGATTTGACCTTCGGTTACATCCTCAGCGCCGTCATCGTCACCATCACCATCATAATCGTCATCACCATCGTAGTCATCGTCATCATCGTCACTGATATCGTCATCATCAATATCGTCGTCGACTTCATCGTCTCCTAATCGATGCTGTCAGTGCTATTGTCAGCAGAACATCGCTTACGTCAATAATTACGTCACCAATATATCATAGATTTGATCGCCAATACCAACAACAACATATTATCATTGATCTGGTCCTCGCTTATACAATGAACATCGGTTGATTGTCAATTCTAATGTCCACATATTAACCTTGGATTTGGCGGTCAATATTAATATTAATATCATATCATGGATATGGTCGTCAAAACTAACATCAACTTGTCCGCTGTATCATTGATTCGGTAGTAAATGCTAGCATCAAAATCATATAATTAATTCCGATGTTAATACTAACATCAATACCAACATCATTGTCATATCATTGATTCGGTTGGCAATACTAACAGCAACATCGTATCACCGATCGGTTATTCGCAGTTGTCGAACCGAAATAAGTTTGTCAACCTGGCAATTTATAACCGCATTTAACGGTCGAAAACCTAGGATATCTATCAGACAAATCCCAGTTCCTGTTTTGTAACACCGAAAGACTGCAATTAATGCATCCCTCTTCTACTACTGGACTATTGTGTGCGACAGCAGTCTTGAAACGCCTAGCTGACACAAAAAAGAAGACAACAAGTATCAGCTAGCGATCAGCAGCGTGGGTGAATTCTTTTTGACGGATGCAGGGATATCGGACACATCCAGAAAAAATGTCCCGACAATCAGCGGGTACGAACACACTTGCCCCTGGGAATTTTTACATGGTTGCAAAATTCGAAGAAAATAAGGTACAGTTATTTTGTTGAAGGTGTGTTTCACTTGTAAAAGTCATCAACAGAATGAAAACTTTAGAACGTGTCGAAATGTAAATGCACACGAGAGCTATCAGATGAGCTGACGGCCTCAATTGCCTGTCAGCTCAGGGGCTAGCTCTCGTGTGCGGGCAGTTTTTGGTGAGTTTTTGGCCTCGTGAGGCCGAGGAAAAAATATCAAACTTGTTTGATAATTTCGGCTCGCGAGGCCAAATCCTCAGCGTGTGCGGCGAACGCAAGCCAACAGCTCAGCAATTTTATTTTCACTCGATTCATACAAACGACTCTTCAAAATGGACTTGAGGAAGACGCTATGCGGGAACTGAAATCAATTTCGTCAAACTTTTGCTCACCGTGTGCGCTGAAACCACACGAGAGATATCAGCTGAGCTAACGGCCGTGCGTTGTGCCAAATACAATACATTAGAATGTAATCCAGGTATATTAGTAATGTATTCCCTTTCAGGCCTCCATTAGTCGCTGGAACGTAGCTGGTCCGTTGCAGAGCCCGAAAGGCATTCTTGTCCATTCGAAATTATTACGCAGTAATACGTTTCTTAACCAGACTTTCACACACCCACTTACATGTAGTTTTTTGCCAGAACTATGTACATGATGTTCACATATACATATTATTGAAAGAGTATTTATTTTTGATTACAAAACTGTGAATATACTCGTCATAAGATCGATAGGAATGAAGTTCTCTTAATTTGAATGTATATCTTTGCATGAAACAAGCCTCAATTATTAAAGCCCGGCGAACACGAGAGCTAGCTTCAGCTGAGCTAACGGCCTCAATTGCCTGTCAGCTCAAGGGCTAGCTCTCGTGGGAAGAGGTGCCGACATACTGACGGAGCCACATACACTTCACAGCTTTTTGGAACATCATGATGTCTTGCCGGCATCATTGAAAACTGTTGACCGCTTCTCCCTTGCAGGAAACAAGCCTAAGTTTTTGTATACTATGATTGTCTTTTTGAATTTGATGCTAATACTGTTATATGGAATATGTCTTTAGATTCTGGACGCGGATATTCTCTAATGGACGACGGCTGAATTATGAATGACGGACCAGACGCTTGTAATTGTCTTCTGGTCAACCTATTCTAAAGCATATACCAAAAATCTAACGATTCGTGATATGTGTTGTATCTCAGGTACGCTTTTATTGTACCTGTTCATGTGGCAACTTGGATGACATGACCACACGGCCCCTAGCACCGGCATAAGCGGTATTAGATATAAATCCAGAGAGCTATGATGGAAATGCTCTGACAACTTGTATAGTGGTAATTGGTAAGCTGTGTCGCTGTGACAACTCGTACACTGGGGATTGGTGAGCTGTATCGTCATCAGATGAGAACGACGGCAATAACACAAAAGACTAGTCTGTAAGGCCCGATGTCGACCCAGCATCAACTTCCAACAATGCCAACATATATCGAAGACCAAAAGGTCTGTACAGGGGGCGGGCTCCGGGGACGAAACGTCCACCAGCAGAATCTCGCCCAAAGACCTTCCAGCAACGAACGTAAAAATAAATCCCCTAATGTGAAACTCTCGAGAACGCTGAAAGTTACAAGCGTCTAGTCCGTCATTCATAATCCAGCCGTCGTCCATTAGAGAATATCCGCATCCATAATCCAAAGACCTATTCCATATTCCATATAACAGTATTAGCACCAAATTCAAAAAGACAATCATTCTATACATAAACATAGGCTTGTTTCCTGCAAGAGAGAAGCGGTCAACAGTTTTCAATGATGCCGGCAAGACATCATGATGTTCCAAAAATATCAAATCCGTATCGCTGATCAGTATTCTTAATCCATAATATTCGTTGTAAAGTCGTCATCTAAAGAATGATGTATCTCAGTCACGCTTTGATTGTGACTGTTCATATGAGTACCATGAGGATCTTGAAGTACATGGGTTCATACGGCCCCTAGCCCCGGGTTAAGCGGAATTAGACACAAGTTACGAAACGTAGCGCCATAGATCTTGCACGCTACGCTCGTATTTTGCTATCAGCATGCGATATGTATCGCCAAATTTGAGAAACTTTGAGTGTAGGCGCTTGGTGGAATAGCCCTGTTTTATAAGTTTCTGCAACAATGTTTTGTGACGTTGATTAAAATCGTCACATTTAACACAGGATCTAGCAAATGCTACTAAGTGAGATATGTATACGCCATATGCAGGTCCCACTGGAATATTACTGTCCAGAAAGGGATAGTTTACGATGTCGAAATTGTAATCATCTCTTTTGTCATAAAGTCGACGAGAGAGAATGCCCGCTTCATTTTTATAGAGATATAGATCTAAATATGATGTGCCTGTAGGGCTATCTGTAGTTTCCTTCAAATCCAGTGAAGGTGGATATATATCCTTCACTGCGTCATTTATATAGCAATTATCCACAGCGAGAAGATCGTCTATATAGCGTTTGGTGAATGAGAAGGAACGGGCTTTGAATGGATCGGTTTTGAAAGCGCCTGCATATAGTCATATTCATAAGAGAACAGATACAGGTCAGCCAACATGGGTGCACAATTAGTACCCATTGGAATACCTATATGCTGCTGATATATTGTGCTGCCAAATTTCACATAGATATTTTTAATGAGAAATTCAAGCAACTCTATAAACAAAGAAACATCCCATGAATGATATCTCTTGTATGTAGTAGAGCTAAAGAATGCTTTATGGCTTCCGACATTAATATATCTACGATCAGTTTTCTTGAACACAGATACTATTAATGAACTTAGACGATCAATAAGGTCCTGATGAGGGATTGTAGTATAGAGAGTCGAGAAATCCCATGTGGATACATGTCTGTACGGTATGTGACCTTTAGCATCAAGTTCTTCCGTAAGACATTTTGAGTTTTTCAATATCCACATACATTCAACGCCAGAGTTCTTAGAAATAGTGGCGCAATACCTTTCCCAAAATGCTTTTACTTCCTGAAGGGCCCTCGTTAATAGGGATGGAAAGAAGCTTGGTTGTGCAGCTTCTAGAACCAGCTATGAATCTAGCTTTGTATGGTGATTTATGCATTTTGGGAGTCCAGTATATTTTTGGTATGTCGTTATGACTGAAGGATCTCTGCTGCTGGTAAATCAAAGTAATTAACTTTTTGAATAATGTGTGTTGTTGCATTCATAATTATGTAATATACGGAAAAACAAAGAAAAAATATAGGCTGGTGATCATTTTAAAGCTGTAGGCATCGTTACGCGAACTATCCCATGCTCAATTTGATAGCCCTAGATTTGAAGCATATTTATGAAAAATTTCTATAAATAGTATTTAACTTTTTCTTATATACTGTTTGCAGAGAATAATAATGTCTATCGAAATTTATCAAATTTGATGGATGTTGCTGTGCAAAATTCTCGGCTAGAAGACTTTTAAAGGAAATCCCTATCTCTTAACCTAGGAAAGGGAGATAACCTAATAGGAAAAACAGGCAAAATAGCCGCCAAAGCCAAAATCACCAGCGGACACTCTTAAGGACGCCGCTGAATATTGACAGATGGTGTTACCGAATGATCTCTAGACGGTGGCTAAGACCGCACTGGTCATTTCAATGACAGGTCATCACTGGGAAGTCACCCTCCACGCCATATTCTTCTCGTGATTAGTAGTTTATGCCCCATGGGATGTGACTATAGATTTCATTATTTTGGAGAAGACCTAGTTTCGTTACGAGAATGTTCTCCTTATAACTGATATGTTCCCTACGTTCTGTGTTACGGTGGCTGCCAAGGGCAAAACCGCCAGATCAACAGCATATGCTCTGGTGAAGCATTGGTTCATCTCTTTTGGTAGTCCTGCCAGAAAGCATGCTGACCAATGACGGGGCTGATTTGACAGTGATCTTCAATCTGTTATGGGTATGACAGGAGCCGAACCATGTCCTGACATCCTTAAAGTGAACGTAAAGGCTGAGGCAACATGCACTCTGTGGGAAAGAGCTACATTGAAATACTGAAATAGCAGCAACAAATATTTTTGGGGATTTTTTTGCACCGAGTACGAACGAAATTATCTCCGTTGTATTATTGTTCCCCGGCTGCCGCCACGCTGGCTATCTCTCTCAGAGCAGTGACGTTGTATCACCTCGGAGCTCTTTACTTCGAGGAGTTAGAAAGCGCAGAAAGCATGTAAACATAGCGACGTACGAGGAGGCTAGCCTGACTTCAAGTTCTGACGAAGAGACAAATGAAGGTTTACAGGGTTACCAGTTTGAACCAAAACGCTCCGATGTCGACGAAAGTAGTGAGTAGTTCATCGAACGTTTCAGGTCAGTAAACACTTGCTGGAGACACGCAACACAATCAAAACACGCTTGAAACAGCCGAGCTCTCCACCACCGCAATTACAATTCGTGCTACAGCGATGCCAAAACAAAGTGATACTACGTCACAGGAAAATATCACGTGCTCCGTACAAGCGTTTTCATTGGCGCAAGGCTAATCAATAAACTGATATGGCCGACTCCAGTCGCTCGTTGCATCAGTCAATAATTCCCGTGTTTGGAATTTTTTTTTTGGAAGGGAAAAAATCACAAAAAATATTTGTTGCTGCCAAATTATACTTTTAATATAGTTCTTCCACACAGTGCGTGTGTTGTCGCAGCCTTTACGTTCACTTTAAAGAAAGGGGTGTTGCGTGAGATAGAACCATACACAGCATGACACGCTACGAAGGACTATTCCCCGGAACTCTTGTATACAACAGTCACAAGCACGCGACCATACGTGACAGGTCGAGATGCGAGGTTAGATATGAGTAGCAGCGTCAGATTCCACATTGACTATTCAGCCGTCGTCCATAAAATTTTCCGTGTCAATAATCGGGGGGAAAAAACCTTATTTCGAATGACAGCAACCATTCCAATTGTGTATGAAATAAAACTAATAAAAATCACAAGATGGTTGCCTACAAGGTATCGCTTTAACTTCCGAATAGGAACCAGGTGCTGGCAATGCCACAAACAACACAAGTTGGAATATGAGGTTACAAAGGAGGGGTCTCATCATGTAGATGGATCTTCTTAGTGGAATCTATGACGGTGCAGCACCTGGCGCTGTCATTAAACCATGGGACAGGGCGCTACTACGAAACCAAAACTCGAAATGGCGCAAGGACATACCAGATCGTTGGGAATTAAACGCAACATTAAAAGGGTGTTGGAAAACGATGTCGGTTTATTGACAAGAAGTCATATGACCTCGCAGACAAATATACCGACAGCATATTTCTATAAACATCACAATAACCAAAAGTGATACATGTGATGGTTTGTATCCCAGCCAAGGTTTATTGTTACTGTTCATGTGGACATCTTGAGTGACATGACCACACAGTCCTTAGCACCGGCTTCAGTGGTATTAGATACAAATATTCCAGAGCGATGATGTAATAGCTCCATCAAGTTATCTATTGGAAAAAGATGAATGATGTGACAGACAGATAGGAAACATCGGCCCAAACGTGGGATTATTCATAGAATGCAAGCTCGTATTCAGAACAAATACCTATAAGACTCGACGCCGATCAAACGCTTCATTCACCATGTGACAAAACTACAATCGTAAGGATTTATACATAGGGCAAGCTGAAAGTCGAGAAGCCGAAAGGGGACAAGAACATGCCAGATCGTTGAGTAGCCACATCCTACTCTGTGGTTGAACAATGCAGAATTGCTAGTGTACAATATTCAACCGGAAATTGGCAACGGAGGAACTAAAGTTGTCTTTGAGTCCAACTCAAGACTGGTACTTCCCGATGACTGCAAAAGGTGGATCCAACGGAAACAGAGTAGAACAATCATCATTAAGAGAATAATGGAGTGAATGGCGGTGATGAGGCTTCTACAAGTTAGAATGTATCCGGAGGGTGGCCCTGTTGATGCTGCTACCAGCAGAACAAATGATTCGTCGTTCAGATGATGACTCATCTATGCAAACATCCAGACAGTCGACTAGGGGCCGTGTGGGTATTTCACAGTTTCTGCATGAACACCTGCAATAAAACCACGGCTGAGATACCAAAGATATGTCTTAGAATCCTCCGTATTCTACTCTGAATGTGAAGTGCCAAGGGAGGCTTTCCTGTGAAGTCATATGGTTGCGTTTTAGTCGCCAGACGTTGTCGATTTTTCCCACCTCTTAAATATCTCACCAACTGAATCGAAACGCGCTAAATCTAGTGGAAAGTCCCACCTAAGCCACACAAGTAGATAACAGTGAACCCCAGGACAACACGACAATAATTTTTGCTACTGAATACTTAAAATCCTGGTGATCCTAAAGCGAAAAGTATGTACTAGAATTCAGAAACTATTCTGCGAGTATAGGCAGCAGATCGTACATTCATTACTCAGTCGTCGTCCACAAAAGAATTCCCGTCAATAATCGAAATTAATTAATTAAACGCAAAATATGTAGGTTGTGGGAAAAGATAACGACGCACTGACATGAAATCATATGACACCATAGGCTAATATTCTAATATACAGATGGAGAAGAAATTATTCACGAGATGATTTGTATTTCAGCCATGCTTTTATTGTAGATGTTCATGTAGACATGCCTACACGGCCCTGGCACTGGAATGAGATGTATTAGATACAAATATCCAAGAGCAATGATGTATTAACCCTATCAAGTCATGTGATGAAAGTGATGAAATGCGGCACCGTTAGATAGAAGAGACGGACAAACAGCGAAAATATTACTTTTAGTAGAATAGTTTGTGAGGCTCGACGCCGACCAAGCATATTCTCCACCATGGTAACCACAATCACAAACTACAATCACAATGACATGTACAGAGGGTAAGCCTCGGGGACGAAACCTCAACAAGTAGAACCTCACCATATACAGATAACAATTAAACGCAACATATTTAGACTGAGGAAAAAGATCCCGGTGTACTGATATGAAGTCAGTTGACTCCACAGGCCAATATTATGCGTGAATATCTAAAAACACCGCATGGAGAAGAAATTATCCATTCGATGATTTGTATCTCAGCCATGCTTTCATTGTAGCTGATCATGTGGACATCTTGAATGACATGCTTGCACGGCCCCTAGCACCGACTTGAGCGGTATTAGATACAAAATATCCAAGAGCAGTGATGTATTAGCCCTATTATTAGCCCTATCCTTAGCCTAAAAGGGCTATTTCGTTCAGAGTTTCTGTACTATATTTTTGATAGGGTATATGAGGTCCTATAAAATGAGGCACTCTTCCCAGTTCTACAGCTGAGGCTCTTGTCTCAGGATCCAGTGATTAACCCCATCATGGAGACGATTGCCAGGATCATCAACGCTAAAACCACGTCATGGACTCAGAGTGAATACAAGCACCATCTGGAATAGATATGGCTTCATCGTCCATGTTGGTCATAAAACAACCCTCTCCACCCCCCCCCCCCCGCCCCCCCAACAAAAACCATCCTTCTAGCATTGTATGGTCTAGCCATATAATATCACCATTGTGGTTGTCAATGACATAATTCGATCATTATTAAACGCAGCATATATTATGGTGGTGTGAAAAGATGCTGACGTACTGACAAGAAGGCAAATTATCCCACAGACCAATATGCTGAGTGCATAAATAAATCATCACAAGAACCAATTATCCTTGTAGTGATTTGTATCTCAGTCGCGCTTTTATTGTACATGTTCATGTGGACATCTTGAACGACGTCCCCACACGTCCCCAAGCACCGGCTCGAGCGGTATTAGATAAAAATATGCAAGGGCAATGATGTAATATCCCTATCAAGTCATCTGATAGAACGTGATGAACTATACGTGACCATTAGATAGAAGAAACGGCCCAAAAGGGGAAACAGGCACAGGCATCCAGACTAGCATCATGCCTTAAGCGCGGCTGAGATACTAAGGCTACGTCCGGGAATCCACCGTATTCTCGGGTTTGAATGTTAGGTGCCGAGGGAAGCTTTCCTGTATTGTCATATGGTTGTCCTATAGTCGCTAAACGTCGTTGATTTTTCCCACCTCTTGCATATCGCTCCAATTTATTACCTGTAACGGCAGAATAGTCCCCGAAGCCCGCCCCCTGTACTTGTCACTCGATAAATATGTGTAGGTTTATTGTTTTGGTGTCATATTTAAGCCGTACGACGTCGGGCATTACAGGTTAGTTTCTTTGGGTATTCTTGCATTCACCAGGTTACCCCATTTTCAGACGTTTACTCCATCAGACGTCCACGATGCTCATCCATTAACATCAGATGAGTTGTTTGAGTTGATCTGTCATCACAGCTCCCGAGCTAGCGTATCTAATCCCCCTTTAGCCGTTGCTAGGGGCCGTGTGGATACTTCAGTCTCCACATGAACATCTGCAATAAAAGAGCGGCTGAGATACTAAGGCTACGTCCGAGAATCCATCGTATTCTGGGTTTGAATGTTAGGTGCCGAGGGATGCTTTCCTGTATTGTCATATGGTTGCTTTTTAGTGATCAGACGTCGTCAATTTTTCCCACCTCTTGCATATCGCTCCAATTTTTCACAATATTTACAAGATCGCCTTACCCGAAACACAGGCCTATTATATGACTTTTTTACGAAATACAAAAGGACATTAATTCATTACGAGGTGTCATAACCACATACAAACATCGCGTTGTTATTGTCAACCAAATAAGTACTATATCAATTAATTCAACTATCGGATCCATTCATTTACTATGGGATACTTTATCCATCAGCGATGCGCCCCCGGTGGACAATCGTGTTAAATGCAGTTCTCCACAGAAGACAACAAATCCACAAAATGAGAGCCCATATTCTGGCCACTATTAACAGAAAATGTCATTTGCCTACTACATTTCGAATGGCGACTGTTTATAGGCCTATTTATCATGCGTGATTTCGCATTTATCACCGAATCCTATCTCAAATATATATTGGTACAGATTCATTCAGAATTCACCGAGAGACGATGTGCACCCATTAGTATATTAGACCACTCATACGGTGCAGTGGATCCGATTAAGCAACCGTGTTAGGTAACGAAGTTCACGCCAGTCACTCTGCATGTCATATCGGTATTACTGACAGCTAACTCTGAGTAGTGTACGGTGATAGACTGTCAAGTCCCCGGGAAAGTTTCAAGTGAAATGACGGGTCCATAGTTCGCGTTTAAAGATGAGCTGATTTGTACAACAGGCATTTTCTAGGGTCTTCTTGAACTTTCTCCCTTCCACTGACAACTTGGCATGTATAGAATTCACCCAGTTTTTGTGTCGATGATCATATACACAATTTTACGGTTTAACAGGTTTATGTCAAAGGTTTAATACGTAATCTCGATTCTTCAATTGTCCAAATGATGGCCATTTAGTTCAACGGAAATATATTTCAAGCAATGACAAATTCTGACACTCTCTTTTCTATGTGAATCATTCATTATTGAATCCTTTAGTATTGAATCATACACCGTGTATATCAAACCTATATACATTTTAGAAGATTATAATTCATGACCTATAGCTTTTCTGAACTTGACTCATGTTGTTGCTATTAAGTACTTGTTTGCAATAACAAAATTACTCGACTTATATAGCTTTGAAAATAATATAAATAAAGGGAGTGTTATTATTGAAAACTGAAAAGGTTAAACAATATCACTGACATGTTATGTTTACTAATATGTATCTGTACACTGCTGGATGGATGCTATGCGCGGATAACAATTGTATTTCTGGTATATCCTATTGTTCCGGGACTGTTTGTATCCAGTTCAGTGCACATTCCATTTCTCAAACAACAAAAATATTCATAAACATATGTCATATCAGTCATCCAATCACGCATTTGGAATTTACTACATACTCTAAACACTAAAAGTGTATTTGATTGCCTCTATAGGACTCAGTATCTGGACCATATAGAGTGCCTATACTTTAATTGAATAAGACTGTGTATGTACAGCCAGCAAATTGGATATATTAACATCAATGAATGGTAATGAAAATGATTCAACATCTTTTTTTTTTTTTCAGTGAATCTTGTGCTCAATGTGTAAAACATGCAAGTAATTAATGCTGGAATGACATAACTATAATCGCATTCTTTGGTACTGAATGATACGTGGGGCTCTGATCGACAACAATGAAGGGAGTTGGAGATTTAATGCTGTGCATGCCTTTCTATATAGTGTTGCCAATCAATACCATACAAGAAAGTTTTGTCCGGTAGGAATTTCAGTCCACCTGCTATATCTTATATTGCTAAGACTTGCTTTCCCAACACGCACAACTGGAGAATGGAAGTCTCTGCAATGAAAAAGCATGAGAGGATGAGCTACATTTACTAAGACTCGAATTTCTTTCACACCTATATGTTTTAATTTCTGATCGTTTTTTACTAGTCTTTCAAAGTATATTCGATCCGCCGTCCTGTTCGGTAAATAAAACGCCCCCCCCCCCCTCCACTCCCCCAATCCTATAAGAGCATGCACGAAATATAGAAGTTGATGTTGAGAGTAGAGACTCTCCGGAAGAGAACTGTGAAAGAGCCTATTGAACATCCTCACTCGGGCTAACATCTGACCGTGGTCGCTGTAAATGCTCTAGCAATTATCCTTCGCTTGTCAAACATTTGTCGGTATATTTTCTCTCTTAGCTGTTTAACTGTTGCTGAAGCGTTCTGGGTTTACAGGATCGTATATTAATCATTCCATTGAACACTTGGTCACAGCTTACCGGGTCCCGTGGCTACTTCTAATTGCAAATATATTGAAAGATTTCAAATTGATGGATGCGTTGCACGAAAGCAATTAAAGCAGAGACTTCTGTAGCGCAGTACTATATTCAGCTTTTCGTATTCTCGAATATATAGCCAAACCGTTCGATCTGCCGCATACATGATCATGCGGGTTACACCACATTTCAAGATTGATAACCCATTGGTTGGACGTGCGGTGGTCTCTGAGGCACTCGTTTGATAGATTGGTCCGGTTGGATAGATCTGGGGGTATTTGTCATCGTCTAGAGAAACCGAGTGGATATAGGTGATACTCGGCCTGAAGTAGAAGGGGGATTTGGAGAGGGATTGCTTCAGAACGACTTTCTGAAAGCGAAAGGACGAATTTAAGGCGTTCCTTCGACAAGGCTATTACTTTGATTCCTGATTTATACTCCCTATTTATTTGACCGGCAATTTGCTCTTCTGATGCTATCTTCGAGGTAACGAAGAAACCATGATTATAGTATATTTCTTGAAATATACACCGCCAAAAAAAGGTGATAATTATCACCCCGAAGAGGTGATAAGTTAGAGCCATCAAGGTGATAAGTTAGAGCCATCAAGGTGATAAGTTAGAGCCATCACCCTTTTTATGATCACCTTCAAAAATGATGGCCATCACCTCTGAAGACTGATAAGCAATGATTGTAAATTTTGGTCATCACCTTTCAAGGATGATGAGGCAGATTAATCCCCCTTAAAAAGTGATGATCGTCATCATTTCAAGGTGATGGCTCTAACTCATCTCCTATTAAAGGTGATGGCCAGGTCTGATCACCATTAAAAGGTGATGGGCCATCACCTTTTTTCTGGGTGTGTATACTGAGAACTTTCAATCATCACGTTTTTCATATACATCGCATATACAATTGCGAAATAAACGCTCAACAACATGAAATACACAAACAGAATCCTCTTCGCACGTTCAGGTGCGATAAATCTAAATCCTCGAAAATCATAAAATCTTCCTCGATACACTGGCTTGCGAGGAGGGGCCAGCATTTTTGTTTGATATTAAATGCCTGTATCATTTTCTTTTCTATTTCTTATTTGGAGAGAGAAATTTCATGATTTTATGTTTCAGATCGTGTATCCGAGCTGTTTTGAAAGTCTATCTAGCGGTGTTTACCGCGATGGCGATAAATCAAGATGCAAATGCAGGCGTAAGGCCGTGACATGTCGCTGCCGTCGAAAGCAGCCAAGGCAATAAACATCGTATAATTTGAAAATGCAGTTAAAGGTTCCCGCGAGAGAAGCCAATGCTCGGGATGAATAACGTAGGTATATATATACAAGTCATCCGGTCGGAATATTCTATCTGTCTGGTCGATTATCATATTTATTGCTTCAGGACTGATATTGGCCCACTGACAGCTGGACCGAACGTAAATACCATCGTGTCCAACTAAGGCCTCTGCCTGGTGAGTGAATCTGTATTCGGCCAAAACTTTGCGATGTAATTTCGACTATAATAAAACAATGATGACAGCTATCACAATATAAAAGGCGATGACAGTATCACCAGTAAATGGTGATCAGTTAGCACCATCACCATATTCCATCATCACCAATATATGGTGATGGCCATCTCCATTTATTGGCGATGTCCTGAAATCTACACTCACTGCTCGTCGCCATTTATTGGTGATGACCAGGCCCCATCACCACTTGTCTTCAACAATAAATGGCAAAGACAGGGCCTCATCACCGATAAATGGCGATGGGCCGTCACCGTTTTTTTTTACCTTGTAAAGAAGATAATATATATTCCAACGAAATAATACGGCTGAATATAAAACACGAGTAACAATATCAATACACATAATGAATACATACAATAATATATGTATATAATAATAATACACATATAATGAATATTATTAGTTCAACTATGGTGGCAGAGTGCAGTGGTGAGGATCATCAAGCGATCGTGCTGAGCAGTATGGTGCTTCAGAGAATCGCTACAATTAAAGCTGTCCATGCCGACACCAATTAGTGCTCATCCGACTTCCCCGATTATCAGCTAAAACAATGCATACCGATCAACTGAAAGTACTAATTGCTTCGCTATTTGGCACGCATGGATGACAAAACTTTTCAGTGATAAGAAAATACCAAAAGTGTGTACAAGCTCGAAGCATTCCACCAACATATTGCTTTAATTTGCAGCTTGAGCTCTATAGTCTATAGCATTTTTTCGAAACAACGTGGGGATTTTTTTGCCATTGATTTGTCGATAATTTGACAATCTGTGCGCAATTGTGCGACAGTTAAGAAGAAATTATGAAGTAGTTCTTTGATATAATTGCAATGCATCCATAACTTAACGAGACACCATTCCGAGTTTAAGATGCTTAAATGCGGCTTAAATTGCTGCATGGAAACGACGGCTTGAAGTTGGAGAACATTGTCAAAGAGACGCGTAGCTCGGTTCGTCGAGATAGAGTTTAAAATGGAATGATGAAATATAATTAAGACTTGTTTCTTTACGTGGAAAAAAACATTTTGTTTCTCACACAAGGTTTTACAATAATTCTCTAGATACAAATATAATTACAGAATTATTCGCTAACGACAATCTATTTTTTTTTTTTATTGTGTCCTGGCGTTTTACACCAAAACCTCTTGCAATCACTGGAGTATTTAGGCCTTCGATGAGAGATAACAATAATTAATGCACAGAAAAAATCAGATTGCGTGAGACAGAACAATACACTGCTCCCCGACCATAATTACAGACATCGATGATAGAATAAGGAATTATGAGCCGGTAGCCGAGTGCTTTTGTCATTGCCAGCAATCGATTATACCGATTAGGATGCCAGTGAATAAAGCGCTGAAAACTAGATCCATAAAAAGTACGGTTGGCATAACAAATCTGAATATTATTTCGCTCCTTATCTTGTATAGCAACCCATCGTGAGCCATGGGTCAAAATGATTTATTTTGAATTCCAAGTTTGATGGATGTGATTAATCTATTTTATATCGAAGCTAAATAAAGAGCACGTCATTGTTATACGATATACGGTAATATGTTCATATATAAAAGCATGCGAAGATGTTTATCTGAATTTTGGAACACACTAGAAAAACGCTATTACGAAAACTTTAAACGGTTCTATCGAAATATTAGACAGAGCTCAAAGAGATAATATTTCTTTCATTTTATTGTTTTGGTCTCTTCCCCGACACCATTTGAAATTGGCTTGATGAGCACCGACCAGTCACTACGACTTGCACTCATATTCTAAGAAAATACACACCAAACCATTTTGTTTTCGTATCTTATTAAATTTTCGGACAATTTAGAGACTTTGATTGATAAGACATGCGGGTTTTCCCCACAAATATATGTTCCCAAGAACCCCCCAGATGGGCTCATCTATATATAGCGACAACCGAAAAAAACTGAAAACGACTGAAAGCAACGAACCTCGACAGAAACTCTATGATTGGTTCTATTTTCTTACAATTTTTCCCACAAGCCAATGAAAATGCCGGAAATCCATTTGAAAATTTGAATAGAACCAATCAAGCGCTTTACATTTGAAAGATATCCCATGATGCACTGTTGTTTCCATAAACTCCATTTTGGTTGGTCCCGTGCAAAACGACTTCATTGGTTAGTGTCGGGTGCTTTAACACTGACACTACCGAAGAAATCGGAAAATAGGTCAGGATGCACGTTCAAACTACTAAACGAAAAACTTTGAATATTTGGTATTGTCCCAAAATTAGATAGGCTTCTGCAAACAAAAGAGGAGCTAAAAATAACTAAATCCAGCATTCCTCTCTGTAAATGAATGTATCGTTGCCTCGTCTCGGCGTGACGTCACGTGGACAATAGCGTCGTTTCGCGCCTCCTCATCGGGTACGTTATGAAATGGTTGGTTTCAGCCAGAATTGACTTTATAAAACGCCGACAAGGCGCCCTAAGACATTTGGTCTCAACCCCTATACAATTTTATGTGTTCACAAGTTTTAAATTTGGGACTTAGCTCAATAGTTCATTTTAGGTAAGACTCAACAAAATGGTTCGGTGTATGCCCGATGTAATGCTGATATGAAATCTCGAGACATCAGGCGTCCATAGAAAGTTTGGTACCGTATTATACACGAAGACATTTTGTCTTTATGCATTAAACGGTAGTAGTGGAAAAACAGGAAGCATGAGCAGGTTCAGGGTGGAGAGGGTGAAACGGAAGTGACGTTATCACCGGAAATGACAACACAATATCAGGATGCAGGATCAGGATCATGGTAAGACTGGGATCAGGACGGAGACAAGATCGGGAGAAATAATCAGTAAATAGGAAGTGACGTCACCACAGGGAGTGACGAAACACAAGATCAGAGTGCAGGTTCAAGATCATGACCATGATGAGGGAGGGGAGAACAGGGTGCAGCTTCATTAGCATGATTATATCCAAGGTGGTATAAGGGAGGGAAGATCAGGGTGTAGGAGAGTTGTAAAATCGTTTGAAGAATTCGACCAATCAGAATCAAGTATGAGATCGCCATATCGGAGACGTATGTATAATTTGTAAAGAATTGCGACTATGTTTGATCACGCGAGAGTTTGATCTATAGAGAGAAAGATCCACGTAACCACTCCATTCCAATCGTCATACCCGTGCGAACACACCATTCATTTACTTGGATGTTATTGAGAGGGGAGGTACTTCAGTTTTGATTTTGAAGACCACAACACGCATGCGCGACTTACCATTTTCATATCCAAGCTATCTTACTTATCTTAAACACACTAGTGACGTAGAAATGATGTCATCAAACCGTAAGCAAGCTGGTATAGTCAACAGGGAAAATTTGGGGAAGCTTTAGCAATTTTATACTTTTCAATATGAACATAGGAATAAAGGAAACGATTCTATCAAGAATGAACAACATGGAGAGAAGAACACAAACACAACATATAGTAAAATATATATCTTATTATTTAATTACTTACACTACAACAGTTCAACACATCAGTGTAAATACATAACATATATTTTGTTTTTCTCATACATAATATATATATATGTGCAATTTTTTTAATCATCGCGACCTACTTTTATTTATTCTTAACTTTATTTTTCGCGAATAAATGTGAATCCCAGATATTTTCCAATTTCTTGAACAAGTTCATTCTCTGGCCAATACTCCGTTTCATAGCTTCCCTATAGTCAATATTGTTTTCTTTTTGGAGATGACAGGTTGTTTCTAAAGTTTTTGTTACATATATCATGACAATGAATCATATGATGCAAAAACTTTTGAAGTGATCTCTTCCCAATGGCTGGATATAGTCTTGCTCCGCCATTTCACCCGATTCTTCTTCGTCATAGTACGCTTCCGAGTATTAGTAGGTTGGATTATCTCTCTAGGATGAATGCTTTATAATCCCTCTCAACATCTGAAGAGTATTTCCTTTTACGTCGTTCCATTCCACTCATATTCATGATCTTACCCTAACACTGTTGGATTTCATCATCTTCACTCTGCCTGAACCAAAATGGTGTAGATATGGTATATAACCCGTCTCCTCTTGTACTATTTGTACAGCGTTTTCAAAATCTGTCGGTTTACGATTTGTTGGTGAAATAGTTCGAAGTACAATACATTTGTACATTTTGCCCTCCATTACATTTGTCTTGTACCTTAGATGTTGCTGGGTATTCGGTTTGAGATCGATAAAGAGAAGACCGTATTGTGAGGAGATTGCGTGTACATACATCCTCATAATGTAGGTTAGTCTTCTTGGTTAGATACGACGAACCGATAATGAAATTTGTTGCTTGTCTATGGGGTTATTAAACAGGAATTCAAACCGATATTGAAGCTTTGCCTTGATCAAACAAGTTCTGCACTATATAAACAATAGATACGTTTTCATGGTGCGAACCCTTGGTAAACAAGTCAGAAATTCTCGTGTCATGTTTGACCTCTATCCTAAGATTATCCACTATTATCAGATTTCTTACACCGAGATCAAAGTATCCATCAACACCTTAATTCATAGGTGGTATGGGGAGTACATATCTTTCAAGGTCTCATAATAACTTATTCATATGATCTCCCCACTCCCAGTGGGTCCCGCTATTTTCATCGTAAATGGATGGTGTAATGGTTCATTACCATCGTATTTATATTTATATTTCATCATCACCATTGAATAGGTGTGGATGTGGATATCACTAAGACCTAGATATGATATAGATGTGGATGTTGTTACATAGATGTGGATATATAGATGTGGATATGTGGGTCTGGATATGTATATCAGATATATATCTGATTTTTTAAAATGATTATTAAATATATTTTTCTGTGAATAAGACTTTCAAGTAGAGTTACGCCCTGTGGGGATTCGAAGAATTCCAGTAGTTGTTTCCTCTTTGTTATAGTATTATATCGTTGAAGTCTAATTATTTTAAAATGCATAGATTTAAATATTCAAGTTTTTATTGTTCATTCATAGATAATAATATCAATATAATGACATGAGAAATAAAACTGAGTTGTGATTAGATATATAACATATTATTAAGTCGTTGAATATCACGAGTTCATCATTATTTAGCGGTATTCGTTGAATCGATTGTTGGTAGAAAGTTCTCTCAATCATTCAATGTTAGACGGACGATTAAAAGATCGGAGTCGGTCGCATCTTCACTTTTCACGATTTCAACGCACTTACAGCTGTATGTGGTTGCATTTATAAAGATTTCATTTCCCAAATTATGCATCTTGTTGTAAACTCCGGAACGGATTAGAAGAATGTCATAATTACAAGCGTCTAGTCCGTCATTCATAATCCAGCCGTCGTCCATTAGAGAATATCCGCGTCCATAATCCAAAGACCTATTCCATTCTCCATATAACAGTATTAGCACCAAATTCAAAAAGACAATCATAGTATACAAAAACATAGGCTTGTTTCCTGCAAGAGAAGCGGTCAACAGTTTTCAATGATGCCGGCAAGACATCATGATGTTCCAAAAATATCAAATCCGTATCGCTGATCAGTATTCTTAATCCATAATATTCGTTGTAAAGTCGTCATCTAAAGAATGATGTATCTCAGTCACGCTTTGATTGTGACTGTTCATATGAGTACCATGAGGTTCTTGAGGTACATGGGTTCATACGGCCCCTTGCCCCAGGTTAAGCGGAATTAGACACAGGTTACGAAACGTAGCGCCATAGATCTTGCACGCTACGCTCGTATTTTGCTATCAGCATGCGATATGTATCGCCAAATTTGAGAAACTTTGAGTGGAGGCGCTTGGTGGTGTAGCCCTGTTTTATAAGTTTCTGCAACAATGTTTTGTGACGTTGATTAGAATCGTCACATTTAACACAGGATCTAGCAAATGCTACTAGGCGTGATATGTATACGCCATATGCAGGTCCCACTGGAATATTAATGTCCAGAAAGGGATAGTTTACGATGTCGAAATTGTAATCATCTCTTTTGTCATAAAGTCTACGAGAGAGAATGCCCGCTTCATTTTTGTAGAGATATAGATCTAAATATGACGTGCCTGTAGGGCTATCTGTAGTTTCCTTCAAATCCAGTGAAGGTGGATATATATCCTTCACTGCGTCATTTATATAGCGATTATCCACAGCGAGAAGATCGTCTATATAGCGTTTGGTGAATGAGAAGGAACGGGCTTTGAATGGATCGGTTGCATATAGTCATATTCATAAGAGAACAGATACAGGTCAGCCAACAGGGGTGCACAATTAGTACCCATTGGAATACCTATATGCTGCTGATATATAGTGTTGCCAAATTTCACATAGATATTTTTAATGAGAAATTCAAGCAACTCTATAAACAAAGAAACATCCCATGAATGATATCTCATGTATGTAGTACAGCTAAAGAATGCTTTATGGCTTCTGACATTAATATATCTTCGATCAGTTTTCTTGAACACAGATACTATTAATGAACTTAGACGGTCAATAAAGTCCTGATGAGGGATTGTAGTATAGAGAGTCGAGAAATCCCATGTGGATACATGTCTGTACGGTATGTGACCTTTAGCATCAAGTTCTTCCGTAAGACATATTGAGTTTTTCAATATCCACATACATTCAACGCCAGAGTTTTTAGAAATAATGGCGCAATACCTTTCCCAAAATGCTTTTACCTCCTGAAGGGCCCTCGTCAATAGGGTTGAAAGAAGCTTGGTGGTGCAGCTTCTAGAACCAGCTATGAATCTAGCTTTGTATGGTGATTTATGCATTTTTGGAGTCCAGTATAGTTTTGGTATGTCGTTATGATTGGTTGAAAGACAAATACCTCTTTCCCTGAGAAACTTTTTGTGATTGCTAAATAAATCTTCCAGAGTAAATGCAGTGTGGGAGTACGATACAATCGTTAGTAATCTTTCAGTGTTATGCCTCTCATTGTAAGGGTATATGTCATTATTCAAGAGAGTAGTTGCGTGTGGAAATCGCTGACCAAATACCATAGCAGTTATAACAATAGAACAGGTGTGTAGATTGATATAGAATGCGGTCAACCGTAAAGTCAGGAATAACCTAGATTTCGGGTTAGATACCCTATAAGTAACATTAAAACTTTCATGATATGTGGCATAATCCATGTAATGAAAGCATTTTCCTATTTTGGTAAGAAAAACATTCAGATGTAAATAAAATAGCGTGTATGGGAAATCCACTTAGGTAGCGTATACATGTGTAAATGTGTTGTTGTTGCTGGGGGGGGGGGGGGGGGTCAAATAGCTTATTGTAAAGTTGTTCTTTGTTAGCAAGCGTCAGATCCGACATTCAATATTCAGCCGTCGTCCATAAAATAATTTCCGCGTCAATAAACAAAATACCTGGTTCCTATGACAGCACCAATTCCAAATGTGTATGAAATAAAATAATAAACACAGATTGTGGTTTCCTACAACCGGGAAGAGAGTCAACAGTTTTCAATGATGTCAGCAAGACATGATGATGTTCTACACATAAAATCCTAATCACTGGCTATTATTCTTTATCCAAATGAATGCAAAGTCGTTTTCAGAGTATGTATCTCAGTCAGAGTATGTATCTCAGTCAGAGTATGTATCTCAGTCAGAGTATGTATCTCAGTCAGAGTATGTATCTCAGTCAGAGTATGTATCTCAGTCACGCTTTGATTGTGCCTGTTCATTTGAACACCATGGGAATGTAAATCACATGATATTCAAACGGCTCATAGTCCCGGGCTAAGCGTGACATTTAGTGGCATTCTATTTATTCTGTGGGGAATAGGATTGTACATACTTCACTTTTATCGTTTCTTTCGGGGTTGGTGACGGTCGGATACTTGAATAGCTGTGTATGATGTATGGCAATTTGCAGAGCGAGTTGGAATCTATCTCTCGTAGTTGTAATTCTGCGTTTCTCCAAATAGAAAGGTTAGTCAGATGAGAGAGACCGAGATATTTTATAGCCTTGAAGTATCATGTGATCAAACATGACAGGTAATTCTTTACAAATCAGTCCTATTACGTCTCTTCCGGTAATGGTGTCACTACCGGTGATGTCACTTCCGACGATGACGTTACTTCCTGCATCCTCCATATGCTTCTGGGCATTGATGATCTCTTGAGCCTCTCTTTTTCCTCTACTAACGGTCCCAATATCTTGGGGATTATTATTTGAAGACACCCTAGCTAGTACAGTTTGGTCTCGTGTCTCCTATACTGTCAGAAAAACCGACATTCGGGAGGTTACAAACTCTGTGAATGGGAAGAGAACACCTTGGTGGCATTTTGATTACATATATCTAATGACCTCTCGGAATTCATCTCTGAGGCACCCGGACACAATCTGATACTACGCCAAAAGATAATCTGGTCTCAAATCAAAGACGTCTCGAGACATTTGGGACTCTTCTCCGGAGAAGCTATAACAGTTTGGACTCGTACCCAAAGAAGCTCAGGGATATTTTTGTTTTGAGGACGTGCTGGTTTCTAAATAACTCTCGCGAGATTTCGAACAGATTTACTTGAAAACATGGGTATCAGATCCGACATTCAGTATTTATGATTCATGACGAGATGTCCGGAGATTTTTGGTTCTCTTCAGACGCTCTGTGACAGTTTGGTATTGATCTCATGTGGACATTCAGGTATGATATCTACATTATTCAGGACATTTGGGAATATTCAGGTCTCATACATGAGAGGACACTCTCGTCTCAATACATTCTGGTATCATATGCTTGAAGACATTAGGGTCCCATATGCATGGGAATATTCTGGTCCTTTATATTTGAGGACATTCAGGACTAAATGTGCTTGGGCGTATTGGGGTCTCTTATACTTGAAAACATTCAGATTTCGTATGACATTCAGGTCTCATATGCTGAATGACATTCAGGTCTCATATGCTGAATGACATTCAGGTCTCATATGCTGAATGACATTCAGGTCTCATATGCTGAAGGACATTCAGGTCTCATATGCTGAAGGACATTCAGGTCTCATATGCTGAATGACATTCAGGTCTCATATGCTGAAGGACATTCAGGTCTCATATGCTGAAGGACATTCAGGTCTCATATGCTGAAGGACATTCAGGTCTCATATGCTGAAGGACATTCAGGTCTCATAATATTGAGGACATTCAGTTCTCATAAGATTGAGGACATTTAGGTCTCACATGTCTGAGGACATTCAGGTGTCATAAGTTTGAGGACATTTAGGTCTCATATGCTGAAGGGCAGTCAGATATCATTGCGGATATTCGGATCACATGATTGAGAACATAAGATATCTTAAGATTAAGATAATCAAATATCTTATGCTTAAAGACATTCGGGTATCATACACTTGAGGACATTCTGGTCTCATACGCTGTATCCAGATATCGTATGCTTCAGGACATTAGAGTCTTGTATACTTGACGATATTCGATAATCATATGCTTGAGGACATTCAGGTCCCATATGCTTGTAGACATTCAGATGCCATGTGACTGTATATATGCTTCAGGATATTCGGGCCTCGTATGCTTGAGGACAATCAGGTATAATGTGCGTGAGGACATTGGGGTTTCATGTGTTTTAGGGCATTCGGGTATGATATGCTTTAGGGCATTCGGGTATGATATGCTTTAGGGCATTCGGGTATGATATGCTTTAGGGCATTCGGGTATGATATGCTTTAGGGCATTCGGGTATGATATGCTTTAGGGCATTCGGGTATGATATGCTTGAAGGCATTCGGGTATGATATGCTTTAGGGCATTCGGGTATGATATGCTTTAGGGCATTCGGGTATGATATGCTTTAGGGCATTCGGGTATGATATGCTTGAGGGCATTCGGGTTTCATGTGATTGATGAATTCTTGTCTCATATGCTTGCGGATATTCAGGACTCTTATGTGCGTGGACATTCTAGTCTCATAAGCCTGGGGACGTCATTGTCTCATATGCTTGGGGACATTCGGGTCTCAGTGAGAACATTCAGATATATAATGCTTGGGGACATTCCATATCGGGTCTGATATGTTTGAGGATATTCGGATCAGAAATACTTGAAGACAGTCAGGTCTTATCTGCTTGAGGATATTTGGGTCTCACATTCTTGAGATAATTGGGGTCACATATGTTTGAGGACATTCATATATCTTAAGATTGAGGAAACTCAGATATCTTGTGCTTGAGGATATTCGGGACTTATATGTTTGTGGACAAACAGATACCGTATGATTGAGGACATTCAGATACTGTTAGCTTGAGGATATTCGGGTCTGATGTGCTTGAGGATATCCAGGTCTGATGTGCTTGTGGATATTCGGGGTCTCATATGCTTGAGGACAATCGGGTCTGATGTGCTTGGGGATATTCATGTTTCATATCCTTGAGGACATTTGTGTTTCATACGCTCGAGGACATTCAGAAACACATGGCTTTAAAACGGACGCCTGTGAAGGAGAATTACATGCAAGTCGCACTAATTGTGCACCGCTGTTGGCATGATTGGCTGACCTATATCTGTTCTCTTATGAATATGACTATATGTGAGCGCTTTCAAAAAGCGATCCATTGAAAGCCCATTCCTTCTTATTCACCAAACGCTAAAGCCTATTTAGACGATCTTCTCGCTGTGGATAATCGCTATATAAATGACTCAGTGAAGGATATATATCCTCCTTCACTGGGTTTGAAGGAAACTACAGATAGCCCTACAGGCACATCATATTTAGACCTATATCTCTATAAAAATGAAGCGGGTCTTCTCTCTCGTCGCGTTGACAGAACAGATGATTACAATTTTGACATCGTAAACTGTCCCTTTCTGGACAATAATATTCCAGTGGGACCTGCATATGGCGTATACATATTTCGCCTAGTAGCATTTGCTAGATCCTGTCATAAATGTGACAATTTTAATCAACGTCACAAATCATTGTTGCAGAAACTTATAAAACATGGCTATACCACGAAGCGCCTCCACTCAAAGTTTCTCAAATTTGGCGATACATATCGCTTGCTGATAGCAAAATACGAGCGTAGCGTGCAAGATCGTTGGCGTTACGTTTCGTAACTTGTGTCTAATTCCGTTTAACCTGGGGCTAGGAGCCGAATGAACCCAGGTATTTCAAGATCCTCAAGGTGCTCATATGAACAGTCACAATAAAAGCGTGACTGAGATACATCTTTCTCTAGAAGGCGACTTTACAACGAGTATTATGGATTAAGAATACTGATCAGCGATACGGATTTGATATTTTTGGAATATCTTGATGTATTGCTGGCATCACTGAAAACTGTGACCGCTTCTCTCTTGCATGAAACTATCCTATATTTATGTATACTATGATTATCTTTTTGGATTTGATGCCAAGACTGTTATATGGAATATGGAATAGGTCTTTGGATTATGGAGGCGGATATTCTTTATTGGACGACGGCTGTATTATTAAAGACGAACCAGGCGCTTGTAACGAAAATTAGCGCCATAGATCTTGGTCGATCGTACAACGAATGGCAATCGTGCGATGATACAGTGACGATGATACGATGATACAATGGCGATGATACGATGATACGATGATACAATGGCGATGATACGATGATACAATGGCGATGATACGATGATACAATGGCGATGATATGATTAAACAATGGCGATCATACGACGGCGATATTACGATGATATGATCATAAAATGGCAACGGTGGTGATGTTACGATGGCGATGATACCATGGTACTATGTCCATGATACGATTGCGAAAACATGACGAAATTCAACATCGCACCATCGTCATCGTATCATCGTATCATTCCCGTAATAATATAGACTCGTAGGAGAAATAAGCCTTCGTACAATTTCCTCATACTAAAGGTTCATGTGTGGGTTTACCCTAGCCATCACATTAATAAGCCAGACAAGGTACTTACTGCATACAGCCCCAGAGTAAAACAAACTTGATTGGTTTAACACCTTTCTGTTTGCGTAAGGTCTTGGGAAAGCCTTTCATCTTTGTAACACAATTTATAGGACGTCGACTCCAGATGAATAGCTATACCTGCAACAGACCACACTGCAGATATAAAGCAGTTATTTGCATAAAGCTACGAAAATCATTTTCACACATATGTCCAATCAAAACTTTAAATGTAACACAATGTGTGTTGAGCTTATACGCACGAGGAATAAGCTTAAATAACAGGATATCAGCAGTGAGACTAGCTATATTCATAATTATGCAATTTGTGTATGGAAGCAGTAAACGTATCAAATTCGGCCGCACCGAATTACATAATTACGCAATGGCAAAAAATATGTGGGTTTATGTAATTAATTGGTAAAAAAAACCCATCGCTGTCAGGTTTTGTTTTATTCACTCACACTGCATTAATTATCCATGAACTCCCCATTCTGTCAGCGAAAATTCAGTTTATTCGCGAAAAGAGAACACCGAAAAAGACCCCAAACGTTGCCTTTGACGATAACCCGATCTTCAGAGTGAACCACCAAATTTGGACATTTTTGATATGATGCATGCGGCCACTCTTAGAAATTTGGTTCTTCTTGATTTCGGAAAAGCTGGTTCTAACGAGAACCAAATTAACAAGAGTGTTGCTACCACACGTGCATTATATGAAAAAACCCCACAATATTTGATTCTAACCAGAATCAATTCTATCAAATTTGGTTCTACGCGAAATCAATTTTCGTTCTTTGTATTGTGTTCTTCGTACGATCTTGGTTCTTTATTTTGGTTCTACCTATATATTTTACAAAGAACCAGATTTGGGTTATGTAGAAAACCAAATATTCTGAAGGACCGAGAAGAACCAAGATTTCTAATAGTGCACATACCGGTATCTAAAAATACATGTCCGAAAAAAAGTGTGGACTCCCCTATCTTTTCGGTGTTGAGGGTTGGTCAAAACCATAAAATGGTGTTGAGGGCTGGTGATTGTTGATCGATTCCAACACCAAAAATGATGTTGATGCCAGTTCAACATCCAAAAATGGTGCTCTCGAAAAACGGTGTTGACTCATTTCAACACCAAAAAATTATGTTGGAGTCAGTTCAACATCTGATAATGGTACTCTCTAGAAACGGTGTTGACCCATTCCAACGCAAAACAATTGTGTTCAACACCCAATAGTGGTGCTCTTCAGCCTTAAATTCAATAAAGAGCCCAGTCTCAAAAGTGTGTGCGTATGTGTGTGTGTGTGTGTGTGTGTTAGGGGAAGAAGGGGGGGGGGAGGGGAACGCTCCTCCAAATACTTATAGAACAATACTTATTAAGGTTGTGAGAGCCAGTTTTATCATATGAAAATATGGCTCTGGTACATTTGTTCTCCACATGTCTGACTTCTCATAGAGGCTGTATCTCATCACTGTACGTCCAGATGAAAGTGGGCGTGGCCATAACGGAAGAACATTTGATATCTATATCACCAACCTGGAGCAAATGTCAGAAAACACGTGCACGTTTCCGCCATGAATATCTCGACCTCTCTGAAAGTATCGGGCCGTATTAAGTTTTGCAGACATCATACCTGAGAATAAAGAGAAAAAAACGATAAAAGTGCACAATTTCTTCCTCAAACTGGTTTCAAGTTAATTATTTTCTGTATCTATATAAATGTTAGGAAATTTGATACCACATTCAAAAGAATTCCTCTATATATTTTCATGCTTTGCTTGTTCTACCTTGCTTGATCAGACATAAGCTTAGAATATGACAACTCACATTGTAAAATGTCACATTTTATTAAAAATTAATTATGACAATTGTGATTCAGTATTAAGGAAGTTCATGTCAGTGCCATATGGTTCTTATATTTTTCAAGTGGAATTTAATAAAGAAAAATGTCTTCGTTTCTTCTTTAAAAGATCGATATAATAGGACGAATCACTACATGGGATTGCTAATTGATTTATGTGATTTTATAACTTTCCCTCTGCTCTAATTCTTTGGACAAACAATCTGCCAAGTATAATATCGCTGCATGCAGGGGATTCCGTCATATGAATACACAGCGCGATCGTATAAGGATAGCTTTAAATCATACACCGGCAATTATCTCACCCCCTCCCCTCGTCGCTGCGACCCTCCCATTGTGGGTGTGTTCTCGGGTGGGAACAATCACGCATATGGATGGTAGTGACAGCCGATTAGTAAAAGTGTTAGTAACAACAGAAGGTAATTAGCCAACAATAGATTCGACCGTATTATAGGATAACGGCGTGTATTGTGACAGTGATTGTAACGATTATATATTGATAATTCGTTAATTATTATAGATTATTGATAGAGGGGAAATCATGACATGGATTGCATTAGGAATAGTAATTTTATCCATAAAAAGAATAGTATACGATGGTATGATAAGGTATATGGAATGAATAAAAAAAAGAAAGAAAAAACCCCGTCGGGTATATAATATGACTGAATATTGGATTTGTCACGATTCTCGAGAATACACATTTTATGATCTGTAAGGGATTAAAGGAAAATATTAACCCGGATTTTTATTTCACACCCGCCAGCTTTGAATTTATATATATAGTCTATATATTAGTGTCTGTAGAAATTTGTTACAGGCGCCAGTCTTGATATCTACGATTAAAAAAACACCTGTGTCCTGATGCTTTCGTATGAAAGAGAGAGAATTTTAATTCTAGTATCTCTATGGCCAGAACGTGATTGCTAAATGTCCCTCAAATCCAAAAGCTGTCAAAGTTAATTAATTTTATTCTGTATACGCATCAGAGCGACAGGTACGTATAAACGTCTTTGCAAAACGAAAGGCGGGATATCCTTTGACAAAAAAGAAAATCAACATTGGGCTAAGAAAATCTCAGTTTTCAAAGGTTAAGGTTTCTCTATATCGCCAGTCCGTTGTGAACGTTATATGTGGGTCGGTTCGCGTTGAATGCCAACACTGCATATAAATGTATCGACTTATTAGCAGTCCGTATTCCCGATCATGAAATCGACAATAATGCAAGTTTCCTGAAATCAATTAATTTTGATGGATGGTGGCGTTTGTTTGAGCTAAATCGGTGGAAAATTTGAATAGGCGCTATTGACTGTGCATCGCGAGCTGTTTCTGAAAAGGCGATGTAATAAAGCGCCTCCAAGGATATCTCTGACGGGATACAATGGCGATTTTTTCAATTGTGTGAGTTTGATCGTTTCTGTCTTCAAAACCTTTCTCCTCTTTTATTCCGGGGTGTCACATTTTCACCAAGAAAGACGTCCACATTGGAATTCTTTAGCGATTAGCCCAGTGTTTCCCCAGTAACGCAAAGCTACAATGCACAACACTAAAACTCACTTCAACTCTCCAAGAGCTTGATACAGAAAATTCGAACTGTAACCGTGTGGCGGGAGTTTTCCATTCTTGAAGGTGATATTCTTTGTGAAAAAGCAGTCAACGATGAGGTTTTTCTTTCTTTCGAAGAACTTTAATTCAAATTTGTGAAGAAATAATTTCATGAAATCGTTTTGCAGATTCTAATTTCGACATGATTCCGATGTGTTTAGATTCATTACCAGAAAAAAGTATATTCAGACAGTAGCCTCTATTCTGATCTATTAGGAGATCAAGTTACCATACTCTGGCGAATTGGGAAGTTATTTGATTAGGCCTAATTACACTCTGAGCTACAAACATTAAACTATGTAGGGGTTATAATTGTTTTGTCATAAATAAGAATTAAACTGCTTTCAAATACGATTATCAAATTGCGGTTATTTTACTTCATAATGAATTATTTTCTGATTACTAAACTGTGGCACAAAGGAATGGGAAGGACTAAAATAAATTCTAATGTCATAAAAACTATTCTTTAAAATGTTTTTGAAGAGTCGAATTGGAATACGGCATGTTATATCACTTTTCTTTCCGTTTCCATTAATAGGCCTATAGATGTTGTATGTTTTTCATTGCGTTAAGTTGTTGGTGAAAATGAAAAATATCACATTCCCCCGTGGGTAGACTGGACTATTGATCGTGTGAAAGTGCTTGGAATAAAATGCGCAATTTTCTCAAATATAATCAGCGAGGAAAATATTCGATTTCGTAGCACAGCAAAACAATTGCTTGTCGCTCTCCGTTCTCTCAGAGCGTTCAACTCCACTCTACCTAGCAATGTTCATTATTAATTTTATATGCCGACAGGCCTTGGCAGTCGATTTTTTCTTTTGAGCATCCAAGAAAAAGAAGCTTATTCGTGGTCGTATTGATCGTGAAAACCTTGCGTGTTGTACATTTAGACGATAAAATTGTACCCGCGTATTACAACAGTGCAGATTCGATTGATCTTCGCTTTTGCATTTCAAGCCATGGGTGTTAATTTATTCATCACGTGGATCGGTCAGCCAATCAGCGCGCGCCTCTCTCCTCTGCGGAATGTATGCACAGCAAAACGTGGGAGGTGAAGATAGCAGTACGGAACACAGGAGAGTCTATGTGGAGTAGGAACGGTATATGAGCGCTTACTACGAAGCTTATTGCTTTCAGATCGAAGTTGCAAGTGGATGATACAACTACCGCAATGTCTGTGAGTTACCCACGAGGAACTATAGGTCGGTGATCTACACTAAACGCCGCAGAAATAGGCGACTTACTGAGACGGCCTTTCGAGGCCAGATTCAAAATGGCGGTCTTGTTGTTGTATTTCCACGCTTTTGTTGTACTGCTTGGATTCACTACGACGATCGCGGCCGAGAATTACTTGTGCCCTTACCTCGGGTCAATGATGGATTGCAGCAGGCGTGGACTTATCGAAGTGCCAAGAGACTTGCCGTCTTGGATTACTATTTTGTAAGTATTTTGGTGTTGAAAGTAGCCCCAAAACAGCGAACGGTGCTAAATGGATCTTCAATGTCAGAAGAGTTACCCTTGTTTATTTCTGACATAGACGGTTTTATTGCCACTAAATACCCGCAATAACACGTACTCCTCGTCCAACAACGGTTACTAACATGCATTTGAATCATCTTGGGTGTTTATGATAATTATGGAAAGAAGACTGAGGTATGTTTTCAGCTTCAATTATAATGGAAGAAATCAGTGCACTCCAGTGCAAATCTGGCGGCAGGAGTGCAGTGTACAGAGGCAGAACCAGTGAAACCTTAGCTCCCTTAACCAGGACCCTTAGCTACATAGCGTGAACATTAAATCACCAGCGATCCAGTATTTATAATGTCTATAATAGACAAATTGAAAATCTGTAGGTTTGAATTGCTGGATATAATTCTGCACTGGGCCCGAGTCGCCGGATTATCTTTCCCCATAAAAATCATGTTTCGCTTGAGTGCCTCATGACAGTTTGGAAATGTACACCTCATGAGTGTTTGTGCGGATTTTCACGCTCCGCACAGTCTGTATAAAAAAAAAAAATTGCAGGACGCGATTGGCAGATTTTGATATCAACCTACCCACGACTTTGATATCAAAATTATTGTTTGACATGTAATCTTATTTCGCTTTAAAGTTAACTTGTATATCAACTCTTTGTACCGTATATGAATCATTATTGTGATTTACTAATTTGGAAGATAACAATGTTTTTTTGGCGGGTTCATATATAATTAAGTTTATGAAGTTTCCTTAAAAAAAAACAACATATATTTAGGCCTACTATTTAACTAACTTAGCAATCCACAGGATTCATGTTGCAGCAAAAAGTCTTGTGGAATTGAAATATTCCCCATTTAACATAATGTTAAACACTGCTGAGGCAAAGTTACTTACTTTTGCTAAGGCATTGGCCTCAGCATTTCTGATTGCTGTGGCTAATTGAGTGAACTGTAAAAGTAAGCTTACTATAAAATTAATTCCTTGCTACAGTTTAATTTTAGTACATGTACACGTAACATGACTTTACATGGTGAAAGAAATCTAAATAAATTTAGATAATATTAATTGCTATTGGAAAAAAGGAATAGTGGCCAATTTTAATTACAGGCTTGGGTAAAATTGTTTTCATTTTCATGTCAGAAACAAAAAGTTATGAACCGTTACAAAAACCGACTCAAATGGAGCACTTATCGTGATATACTGGTACATTAAACACTTTCTTTTGCTTCAACTACCTTTTGAAACAATGCTGTTCCAACACTTAAAAGATGGGCAGATAAGCTATCGAGGGCCCTCAGGGAGATGGAGGTAGAGGTGGCAGGTAGTGAGCCTTTGGTCTGTATGGGACCCCTTGGTGTGTCAGTAGCTAGAACTGGGTATAATGTTCAGCACAGCTGGAAAAGTACTCTGCGGAGATCTGTGCAGTGAAGACATGCCTTGGATAGCTTCTCTCACACAGTGTAGGTTTCAAGTTTGGAAGCTGTGAAGGGCTTTTTCCTCCCTCAATGTATATTCCACACAACTGCTGGCCCGTTTGAGCCTCTATTCATGTAGCACATGTGGATTGGCGAAGGAAATTGAGAGAGTTTGGTTCAGGCCCCCTGCTTTCACTGTAAACAACTACACCTAGGCGATGTCAACATGTGCTTTTGTACACTGGCAATGTGTTGACAGGTTGTGCGAAAAGAAATAAATCCCATATTTTAGATGAGGTTTAACAGCGTTTTTCGGATCCCCTTTCTGAGCCCCCCTGCTTTAGACCGTTAATTAGGTGGCTATAATATATCTCGCCCATTAATGACTACATGTCGGTTTTTTCACTCGCCCTATAATCATATGAATGAGGAGAAATGATAGGAAAAAAATTTGCATACTTGAAAGAGACAGCTATGTGTATATGTTATATGGCGAAGGTATGAAGGGTATCATACAGGTTTAATAGGAGAAGCAAACTTGCCCGAGGCAGTTTTAACTTCAGCAGAATTTATGACACCTTTCTTTATCTGGCGTTAGTCCACAGTTGTTGCTGGTGTTAACAAAGTATTTTGGCGATGCATTTGCGATGGGGAAAAAAGTTCCCTTTTATTTATAAACACATTTTTGTCCGATTTATAGTAATTTTATTGTTTGGAAAACAATTTAGGAGAAATTCTCATTTCGGTTACGGTTGACTTCAGCTCCCTTTGTGATTTGAGAATATCGTGAATATTTATGAGGAAAAAGTCAACTGTCGTCCGGCCTAAGCAGGTTTTGTGTCATGATAGTTAACGCTTAATGCCGTAAGTGAAAATGGCCGACAGTTCGGGTGAGAAGATTTGTGAATCTGCGCTATCGGTGTACAGTCGACCAGAACAACCTTGAATCTTGTAAATTTACATCTATTACACTGGTTTTGCACCAGTTCTGCTTTGTTTGGTTTTGCTTTGAAGCGTACATGTATAATGACAGTGAGTTTCCAACTTTCCATGTAACTATTTTACAGCAAATTCATCAGTTGACATTCATAGATGTCAGTGTATTTTTATGGTCCACTAAACATTGTGACAATGCCTGAGAATAACACTGAAGCAGCAATATCCACTGCCTTTCATATGATTTACATGTACATGTAATCACATTTAATAACAATCCATAGATAAATAATCTGAAATTGATCTTAATCTTGAGCAATTATTTAAAATGAAATTAATCTTGAACTGAAGCAATTATTGGAATTCTCCCATTTTTTACACAGTAAAATTTTTCATTTTTCTTTCTGGCTTCGGATAATATTTGAAGGCAGCCGACTATCTTGTTGATAAAATCTGTGAGAGATGTGGATTACGCTGTTTGATTTTTGTTTTGCGCGAGTAATGGAAGAGTGATCACTCTCTCCAATATAACTCTCCATTGCATTTCCAGATTCCAGAGCGAGAGCGATCACTCGCCTTGAAATATGAGGCAGAAATGCATTTCCTTCCTATTTTTATGTACATTGTACCACCAAGGACCCCCTGAAAATACTGCTTTAAAAGGTCAAAGCAAAATATTGCACCTTGCCTATCCAGGAAGACTTCCAGTGCAGAATAAACAGCGGTTGGTTTAACACCCCGAGCCCCAAAAGCTGGGGGATTAGGTGCCGGTCTTTGAAGCAGCACAGGAGACCTCTGTAACAGGATTTTCGAATGGCAGACTCGTGTTTTCCATCCTCAACCTTGTGTGTAGTTTGGAAGCACAATATGGTGACTTGAAAGTTGCCCTATTCTTTGATGGGGAAGAAATGTTTCTCTGAAGACCATATACACATCTGGTGAGAGTATGGGAGTTAACTGGACATACCAACTGGGGAACCCCCGTCACAGCCCCATCTTAATTAGCTTCTCCAAAGGATTCCATATGTGTAAAATTAAACTGGGGTGGGAGAGGTGGGGGTTGTGCAGAGGTGATCAAGAGAATTAATTCTTATTGTTGATGTACATGTACACACTCAAAATTGGGGAAACAAATTGTCAGTTTTGCACCATGAAACTAAAGAAAAATATGAATTTTTTTTTTTGCTTACAGAGAGCTGCAATCCAACGGCATTTCGAACATTCAGGAAGACGCATTTACCGGATTACGCTTATTAGAGCAGTTGTAAGTATTCGTGTTTGAAGCTTGTGTGTTCGCCTGTGAAGATAGCTGTTTAATAAGCCAAACGCAAACTCACAAGTTGGCTTTTGGGGATTTGTCTGAGCGAGGACCTCATTTCTCGGCCTGCCATATTTATTTATTTTGGACCTGGGCTAGGGGGGTAGTCTGGGTGCATGAATTTCACTGCCACATGTTAGGAGACCGAGAAGAGGGGGGGGATCTCGCGCCGTAACAAGTTTCAAGCGCACCCAGTTATCTACTTCAGCCCCGTAGCTTGTCTGAGAAAATGTGTTAAGAAGGTGGAGGCTGCATGATAGAATTTTACCGGGTCAGAGAAAGTCTTTGGCTAAAACCACCTGAGCCTGAACGATGGGGTCACTCAGGTAGAATGGGAAAAGGAACTCGTCAGGAGATAATCCAGGCAGAAGTTGTAGCAAAATGGGGAAGACTTGTGACGGAAATCCAAAGTCGGCAGAACTTGTCTTGCACATCTTGAAAAGAAAATTGTAGTTATTCTGTTTCAATACATGTTTTACATTGCCTTGTGTTTGTGATACCTGCAAGAGCTAATAATCACTCCCCTGGTTTTGTTGTGACTGGAGTTGGGAGAGTGATCACTCTCTTTGAAACCGAGAGACTTTTTTCTATATATTTGTACCGTACACTGCACACAATGCCCAATACTGAATTTACATGAAATAATAAGTTTGCAAATTACGGTCGAAAAATACAGGAAAAATGTTGAAAATCTAATACAAAATGTTTTCTGGCTGTTTGATGTCACTGCCTAGTGAAATTTGGTTCACTATTTCTGGAAAAACTTGAATGACCCATTGATACATGTATATATTGCCCTAGCCAGACCATGTTAAACTGCTGACCGGGGATAAATATATGCATATATGTAGGGAACTCGGCCAGTGTTTGAGATTCACTATCAGAGCATAAATCAATAGGTCTTAGACCTTATCAGGGCCAAATAAGGTGAATAATCGAGCAATCTTATAGTTGACCATAGAATATTTCTGAACTTTTGCTTGTGCTGCATACATCATGTATGATATAAAATTTGCGAGAAAATTCCTGATTCATACTAAAATCTGATGTTCCACTTTTGCCTGGTATAAATTGTCACATTTAATAGGTGCGCTACAAGGATGTGTTTCGTCCATAGGAAGGGAAATGGGATTAGTCCTGACTATTACAAAAGGGGGAATTGGTCCTTTGTGTGCCAGGGGTTAACTGTATATATTGTGACATCTAGGGGGCTAGGACCCCCATGCAGTCCTTTCACTGTTAAACAGTTTAACCCTTGTCATTGTGTTGCAGACCCATTTAGAACTGTGTACAGGAATGATCAATTTGCATCCCAATAGATATTACACTGGGGTGAGTGTCACACACAGACAGGTGTTAATGGGCAGTTGGCCCCCATTAAGCCGGTGGACAGCAGGGGGCTCTATTAATTAGCCAGTCTGTCAAATACATGTGCACACTTAATGGCAATATCACTTTCAACAACCTGCATACCTTTACAGTCAGATTGCCCCCAGAGAAGCAATTAGAAATTTGTAAGGTTTAATTTTACTAGCTGCATGTATTGAGGTTTCACCTAATTTAATAATTTCCAACAATATTTATTGTTTCAAAATCATGGTTTCAAGGCTAGTTCATTTTCATCAAACAGTCGTGTTGTTTATAGTTTGAGTGAATGTTGTTTTGTGATTGCTTTGTCTGTCCGTGCATTTGTTTTTCAGTTCCAAAATCACATGTTGTTGTACATTATATCAGGGCTCTCCAGGAGAGATTCGATCCTATTATAGATTCGATCCTATTATTACGAGAGGCCTTTGATGCACTAGTACAAGTCTATTTTTGTACAAACATCAAGTTGGAGTTTTAGATGAAAGCTATGATACACATTACCTTTTATTCGCCTTAAGAAATTGCCTGCGAAGTGTTTGGACAAATATCAGCAAGTTCTTGTCTTTGTGTGGCTTTCACAAATTAGGACAGGCCTGTAATTGCTTGAGTTATTACATTTCGAGAACATTTTTACTGACAGCAAAAAATACTGGGATTTCAGATTCTGATTAAAGAAATTTTGTTCCTCCCGATATGGAAAATAGAAAATGGTCATTTTAATTAATTATTAAAAAAAGAGCTACATATATATATATTTCTGAAAATAAATTGAGCATTTGCCATGAAATTTGGCAATGTATACTGGGCATATTAATTTTGACATCCCTGCCCGTTTCTTTCTCAACACATGTATAAAAATAAGGGACTCCGAGGTATATTTTCATGTTTGCCTTCCATCACATATGACAGTCTGTCCTTGATATAAAGCAGAACAAGGCGAGATATTCGAATTTGTCTGGGAGGTGTGAGTGTGTTAAAGGGGGTATCTGCAACTGGCAAAACAACACAAAGTGATGGGCCATAATGCGTTAGGAAGTGTAGAACTATCTCTGCTGATGTAAATATAACTTTCACCCTACGCTTGAAAAGCTTGCAGTCGATTTGAAACATCGCTGCGTTCCGTTGGCAAACTTGGCCAGGTGCCGGGTGAAGGTCCAAAATATGCTGTTACCCCTATCTCCTCGGTTCATCAGTTATGTAGCCTCAACACATGCCTCCCATGTTCTGGCTATATATTTTGGTATTTCAAATCTCCCATAATCTCGCGCTGTATCTCGCTGGACATTCCTTTTCACAGAACAGTTCCCTTCCTGCATATTTCAATTTAGTAATGTTCAAAAACTGGGTTAACTACATAAATATTTTATGGAGCACATATTTCATAAATATTCCGTACTCACTAACACATGACATATTTTATACAGTCCCTTACAAAATATAAAAGAAAAAAAAAGATTTAAATTTGCGCATTTACAATCTTTTTATTTTTTCCTTGTTTTCTTTGTGGGTTCCAATAGAAATGCTAGATAATATACAGGTATGCACCGGTTGCAAACATTTTAAAATAATTCAAAAGTGGCAGGGGTCCATGGGTGTATTGCATTATCATCCATAAGTGGCTAAAGTATTCGGTAGAAATCTCCAAAGAGAAGGAAAAAGATGGAAATGGGCAGAAGTGGGTAGAACTCAATCAAAGTATTTCAATGACAGTGTCAACCTCAAACTGGGTGGACAAAGTTGTTTTTGAGAGCCAGGACTACTTGAGACTGGTGAAGTATTAGGACTGTGGGCACCTCTATTCATCTCTGGGACTGCTGTGAGACAAACGGGCTTAAGATGTCTTTGGGGACCAGCTCCTTTTCGGTTGGACTCGATGAAAGGACGATTCATTATGAATTACTGGTTACAATGAATCGGCCTGAATAATCCTGAAAACAAGCTCATTAAAATGGCCCTTTATTGGGAGAGAGGATGTCTCCGTCACAAAGCCCTGCCAATAGTATGTCTCAAATGGGGCTACACATATGCAAAAAAGTGCCCCATTCAGTGCTGGGTGTGAAAAGACCTGGGGATAAAGGGAAGGTTTTTATGAGGAGGGACTCCCATTCAAATGGCAGCTTTACATGCCAGTTGACTATAGCAGATTCAGTCTTTTCTTTGCGGCGAAGAGGTCTTAGTGGATTTTTGCACTGCGAAATAGGGGTCCATTGAAAGCTGCGCACAAGAGGGGAAGAAAAGTTGGCACAGTTCACGATCACACTCACAACTGTAACCTGTGTAGGTACACAGATAGACTGTCAAATGGCCTGAGGTGTTTTTTTTCTTCTGATTGTTCATCGGGTATTGAAAGCCGTGATAATCCGTGACACCGATAAAATATGGTGACTGTCACAACAGTTCTGGATTCACAATGTTATTGGGTTTTTTTCTTCTGTTTCCGGAATTACTTGAAGCCATTTTGATTTTATGTAAGAGAGGGGGTGGGTGGGGGGCAATTCAGAGTGTGTTTTAATTCTTTCGGTTGAAACAATTTCATTTCCCAGATTTGTTGTAGATTATATTAGGAAATTATGAAAAAAATGCTTCAGTTTTATTTATCTGTGCCTGTGGCGTGGCACTTATATAATAAATTGGACAAGGGTATGCCGATGTTGGCCCCCACAGAGATGCACGATTTTCTTATAGATTCACTTCAGCGTACCACAAAGAATTGATTTTCAGGTAAATAACACATTGTGAAAAGTTTAACCATGGAAATGTCACCCAGGTGACAAATGGTTGCCTTGCATGATGCGCAAACCAACCGGCCTGGGTGGTAGAGAGATATCTTTTCTTACTCCCATATGTGTGAACTGAGTTGGATTAGCACCTGTGGCCGTCTAACTCTAAATCAAATGTCATATCAAATGCCATTGGTATGGCCAGATGCGGTTTCTTCCTGTCTATAATAAATTAAATATGCCGCCCGCATTCGTCTTTAGAAAATAAAGCGTCTCATTTTGCCCTTTGTAAGAAAATATCCTGCGTTTCGCCAGGTCCCATGGGTTGGTATTAATTTAGTATGATCTACTACTAGACATAGGCTTCGGTGGCGAATTGAGCTGTAGTTTGATTGACTTCACTTTCAGGGCCCAGAAAGTGTATATATATATATATATATATGCATACAGTCCCAGAGTCTGTCAATCCCAGGTATGGGAGTGCGTGCACTTGAGCCTGTAGGAAAATGCAGAGGTATTAGCAAACACCCTTGAGAAGTTGCTGAGTAGAGCCGGGCAAGTTTGCTACAATGACCTGTACTGTGAACAGTGTCTGTTTGAACAGGGAAATTTGATTTACGCCAAGGAGAGCGTTCAAATAGGCCCAGGTGTGAGGATATAGGCAGTCCCAGGTGGTGCAGTGGCTATTGGAACTTCGCCAGTTGAAAATTTTTCTTCAAATTCCCCCCCCCCCCCAACTCCTAATTCCCCCTGTCCACCTGATGAATGACAAACTCCTCGAAATTTAAGATTGAATTTAAACACTGGCGATAATTAACCAAAAGCTGGCCTCTCATTGTACGTTTGCTGGGCCATAAAGCAGACAATCGAGTTGTTGTATGGGATTGTAGGGGAAGTCTCTCTACACCTCTGCGGGGTCGCCAGTGAGAGTCGTTTTGGCCCCTGAGGACCTTTATGTGGCAGGGGTCAGGCGCGTTTCTTATATTTTCTTTTTTCCCGTCCACCAAGGCTGTGAATTGACTGGCATACAAGAGGCCGCAGCTTGTAACATAGTGAACAAATAGGGGAGACATTGAGCTAACAAATCCATTGTGCTGGCATCTTCACCCCTCTATTTACATTCTGGGCTTTAATTAAAATGAAAATCCACCGGCCTTTGCAGGGGTTGTTTACATGCCCCCCCCCCCCCCAAACCATATCTCTACAAGGCTTGGCTCAAGTGAAAATCACTACATGAACATTACCATGGATACCGTATGTGACCATCATGTGTGAAGTTGGAGATGGGGAGTTTTCTATCCAAGATGTGCCTTACTTGAGAGGGCCAGCCTAGCCTACAATGTAGAGTGTGTACTGCTCCAACAGCCTTTTACCTTGCAACAGCAGTAATGACTTGTAATTCACCTCCCCCCCTGATCTCTTCCAGATGTTGTTCGGTTGAATGATGAACCTAGGTGTGGAAATTTATAGCTCCATAGTTGAATCATTTTATCTTTGGAAAGGAAATATCGCTTGACTATTTTATGCCTTAAATTATAGGGCAATTTGATTGGTGAAATAATTTAGACAAACAAAGTATTTAAATTTTAAGGATGATAAATAGTTTGAATATATGGTAATACTAATTCAATCACAGGGAGTGAAATTTCCCACCATAAAATCTGGGGTCATCAAATTTATTAGAACAAGAAGTTGACAAAATCGTTCAAACTCCTGCATATTATCCAATATTCCTTAATTATTTCAATGATTTTAGAGGGTGATGAAATAGATTAGAACCACCAAATTCCAATTGAATCTTTGTCTCAAAATTGGGTGTGATTGAATTTTGATAGGGGGATTGAATTATTAAATGGATTACTGTAATTGTTATTGTTGGTAGTGTTCCAGTCTTTCAGAGTTACATGTAAAATCTTTCCTTTGATGGGTTTACATATTTTCATCGTCATCCAGTTCTGCAAGTCGGTGGAAGTAATAAATCTTCCGATGTATTGTTTCGGTCTCCAGTGAGAGGTTGTTAGGTACACAATATTCTGAAGGTGTAAAATTTGCCATGGATACAAAAGTACACACTCAATTTATCCCTGTTTCTTATTGGCCCCAGAACAATGTTTTGGAGGACTGCTAAGTGACTGTGGTTCTATGTCAGTTGTTTGTATCTCGATAATTCATCTCCGAGACTATGGCCTGTATTTGGTATATTTTATGTTGGTGTTGTATATAAATATATTTCCCCAAGGCTTCAGGGATACATATGTACATGTGGTTTTGGTTAATAGCTGTGCAGTTTATATTTGACTACTTTGACTGGCGGGGTCATGTTCGTTTGAATGGAAGAACTTGGGTTAACTATAATATGGAGGTCAACTTGTTTTCTGACACTGCTTCTTGTCAACAGTTATTGCCTCTGCAGTGTTTCTTGGCTTCTGGAGGCGGCTGATACTTGCTTTCAACAGTTTGATGTTGTAAACACTCTAAAAACTCAATCCAAGGAAGTGTAATTTTCACCCTGGGTTTGGAAAACACAATCCCCCTTTCCCACTTTAATCCTTAAACAGAATATTCGCCCCAGACCCATGACTCTTCACATGTTTTCGCTCTCCTTCCCATGTCTACAGTGTGGAGAATATTTTTAATCAGTCACAATCATCATCAATATTAGCTTAATGGTTCATCCTTAGAATACATATAGTGAGATCATTTGATGCATATCTACATCAGTAAAATCAGTAAAACCAGTAAAATGGTTGAAAATCTGCTCCATGCTGTCGATGCAGGCAGACGAAGAAGATTATGAACCACAAATATGCCAACGGGAGGCATGCGTCCATGTACCGGTCAGTTCACTGGAGCATCCCTATTGTCTAAGAATTAGAGTGGGAAAGGGGGATTCCACAAAGTCAAAGTTTATTGATTTGTGATAGAGACAGAATGATTGAAATTTTCGAACAGTTATCATATGCACTGACAGACCAGGCTCTACCAGCAGCAAATAGAAAAAAAAAAAAAAAAAACGATTATGCAACAACATGTATGTTTATGTACATCTCAAAAATACTGCAACGGCAAAAAGTGAAATGGGCTTAATAACATCGGTTATACAAATCCGGCATTTTGCCACAGTTTTACCCTATGGAAATTACTGTCAGAGGCTCCTATTTCACGACAGCACTGGTGATGAGACTCATTATGAATGTGTCACTCTGTTGTTTAGCCAGTGTTTTATCGGCTGTGTCTGACCTTAAATAACGCGTGAAAACTGTGAACCTCGCATTGGACAGTTGAACCTACACATGTACTTCGCTGTTTCTGCCAAGTTTATTCTCCCCCCTCATCAGTTTTATTATTAATAGCCTGTTGAGAATAGGGCAGGAAAAGAGACGAAATGAACGAAAAAATAATAATATAAAACAGTGAAAAATCGTACATGTGTGACCTATTATATCCCAACTGTATATATCTGCATAATGATACAGCTGTGTGACCTTAAGTAACAAAGCCGACATGCTATCTTGAGGGTATATAGATTTCATGGCCGGTTTTTTAACAGCACCACGGATTATTTGGGATTTCCGGCTCTACCGCGTTACGTGAGAGAGGTGGTAAACTTAACACTTCTGAAATTGATTTTCATGGAGTCGCTTTCATCTGTAATTGTAAAGCGACAGGCTGATGAATGGGTTTTTTTGCTCGGCAAATCTGCTATGAATACTAATTAGCCTCAAGCTATGTAGATCTTTGCCTTTCTAGAACAACAAAGGGGAAACTGTAACATTTCAGAGTGTGGTTTTGTCGCTTGCCAAAGTTGGCAGAGGCAGTCTACTGTAACGAACATGTATATATGTATGTATATCGTAAGGCTTTATCAGGTTGTACGGTTGAACAATTAAAAAGATGAACATTATCGCCCATGTTTCGAAACAATTCCGCCGATTAAAGAAAAACAAAAACGAATGCATAGATGTTGCGATTGCACGTCTATATATGCACATATATTTAGCATTAATTGCACAATGTACCGTGTAGTTGATTAATTTTGTTCAAATAAATGACAATTTGCTGTGAACAAATATGAAGCTCAGTTGAACTTTGACACATCTCGCATCACTCGGTGAGAAAGGCTGATTATGTTCTATCAGCGCGAAGAAATTAAAGAGACATGCGAACAATCCAAAAAGCCATCACTCATTTATTCACACCTTAAGTATTCATAGAGAAATATTAGCGATTCGTTAGTCGCTAGTTTATTTCCCGAGATCGCGAACCGAAAAATTGATTTTCCGCAGGAGTTCTGCTGAATCACACGGTGAAGCCGAGTTGAAAAATGATTCCACTGAAATTTACATCATCGCTGAATATCAGCAGTAGCTAACTGGGGGAGGAAAAGTGGATTATGTTTTTATACATCACGAAGATGGCAGCTCTTTCTGATTCAATTGTGTATTCCATAAAGCCCCAGTAATATATCCTTTATATCGGTACATACATCATTCATTCGGAGAAAGCCGTCTAGAATTGATAGGCGAAGAGAAATTACAACCGCCATCAATTTTCCGCTTGGGATTGAAGTGCTGCTTCTGATTGCATTGCCCCGCCGATATATTTTCGCTGGGACATCCAAGAAAAATGGGTGGCTTAAAGGCATTGACAGGCGTAGTTTGAATCTGGGGGAATTATGTCAATCGCTTTAGATTTGAAATGCATGCCGGGTGTTCAGAGTTGCTTTTCCCCACGAGTCACTAACACTACGAAGAAATAAAAGCGGATTCCACCAAAGAAAATTACACTTTAAATTTTTGACTCTGTTAAATATTAGACATAGATTATAATTGGGGGTCCTGTTGTTGTCCTATCAGTGCTTGGTTGTGAAGGAAACAGTCTGAAATCAAGCTGGTGCTGTTGTCCCAAAGGGACGGTATATCATTAAATTATTCTATATTATCACATGAAGCACTTAAAATGTACAGCGTAAATGAAGTGTTGATTTTAAGATGGGGAGGAATGTCAGTAAAAGTGTTCCTCTCATTTATTTAGACTTTTGCACAAGGGAGACAACTGAGGAACATAGATTATGGAAGGATAAAAGCCATTCCAACCTAGTTAACTGGGTTGATAGAGATTTTTTCACCCGTTTATTAGCTTTTCACTATACAAGCTGTTATAGCGGGATGATAAATGAGTTAGCAATGGGGACAGGTGTATGTATATACCGCCCTGGTTAAACGCATCACATGACCCAGTGATAACCCGACATGTGGGAATTAATGTATTTGTTGGGCGAAACTGCATTATCGGATATTAAAAAAATGTACCGAATTGTATTTTTATTAATAACGCTCGATACCAGATGGCCTTATAATATAACTGTGCATGTTCCAGATTTAACGTATACCTGAACCTGGACTGGTAATAGATAAGCATGGGTAGGGTTCTTCATGTCTTTTTGTGCTCCATTTAAGATTTGACATTTTTTGCCCCCAATTTTTGTTGTATTTTTTATTTTTTTGTAAACAAAGCTGTCAATCTGGTTGTCAGAGGCCATGCATCACAGCTGAGTGAACAATTCTCATTAAATTTTCACACAAGACTAGCTATTTTCTAGAGTAATTGAAGGAATCAAAAACAGATTAAGTTCAACGAGGTGAGAAGACGGCCACAAAATAAGAATTTTCTGATGCGATAATAATACACTCTCCGTTCGTTTTTAGCCAGAGACATGGGTTTTTTTATGCCGTGTACAATATGTATATGTGCGCACATTGCCGCACATAACACCTGAATAAAGAACTCCTAGGACGGAAAAAATAGAGCATTCTAAATTAGGTTGTTTTCGAAGTTGTTAAAACAGAGTTTTTAGGAACATGTGTGACAGTCGTTCATGTATATATTTGTTTTTATGCACATCAAATATGTTAAAACATTAATGATAATCTGATGTAATTTTTACTGGCTAAAAATGTGAGGGAGACATACGCGTTTTCATGTATATTAATTTGATGTAATTATGCTGACTGAAAATGTCAAGGAGATGTGTTCAAGGGATACTTTGGGACGATTCAAACTAATCACTGACCATAAGCCCTGTCTAGCCAAAAATTAATTTGCATGTTCGAGTTGGTTTGAATGGCATTGATCACAATCCCTGGCATCCACTTCTTTTCTATAGTGGTCTGAAATTTTTCATATTTCCAATTTCCATATTAACAAGCACATTGTAGGATGTAAAATGGGAGACGTATACGTGATGCATACATGTACATGTATGTATTTACTGCGACTAGACCCCCGCTCCGGGCAGGGGACTGCGTCTTTTGTTTAACGCGACTCTTAATCGCAATCTTCTCGGTCGATGATTACCTAATTATCGAAATCTCCATTTGTATTGCTCCTCGCCGCAGTCAACATTGCGAGGCATTTACTCCCGGTATTACGGACCCCCTGTCTTCGGCGAGGAAGTGGACTCGATGCTGAAATTGGAATCCTTTTGAACGTTGTCCCGGGCTTGTCTGTTTCAATTTACACGGCCATCGCCAACCATGCAATCGCCTCAGTACAAACAGTTATAGATGGGTGACTGCGAATATTGTCTATTCTCTTCCCCATGTTCAGTACACAAAGATGACTGACACCCAGGCCTGCCCTACTTTACGGTCGGTCTGCACCCCCTGTGTAGTCCGTCCGCACACCGTCCAAATACTCATTCCTTCATTTCCCCTTCACAGGCTAGTGCACGACAAGCAAACCTCCGTTCAAGCCATTCCTTTACTCTATAATATGCACTGCAGGAAGAATTCCATTTAGCTGTGATTAATATGGGATCGTGTCCATGGCGAGAAATGCCTTCACAGCTTGTGGTGGCCATCCCATACACACACACACACACACACCATGCTTTGAAGAATTGTAATTTATAAATTGCATGGTGCGGCGAATGAAACTTGATTTTGGATGTGAATATCGACGATAAAGTGCCTTGTGAGATATTTTTGTCTGCACGGGTACAGCTTGTATGTTAGCACATATTTTAATACAATTGCATAAATCTAACAGATTTTGAAGATGAGTTAAAAGATTATTTATTGCTTTGTAAGTCAGATCATAACGGTATGGTTTAATTACAGTGGATTTGCATTATATTAATCACGTACATGTACATAAATTGGATTTGCAGTATACATTAATAAATATGTACACCGTAGATATTTGGTGGCTTCTTTGCAGTTATGAGGTCTACGTAGGTGACTGTCTTTTTACCTGTGAGCGAGATCAGTTAAACGTATTAATGACCTGCTCATGATATCTTGTCTGCGTTAATTAGTCTTTTGACACAACATGCTGCTTATAAGGATAATTTAGCCAGGAGCGAGATCTGAGCAGAGCCCGTACACAAGGCTAACTTTGGCACATTTCGTGCTCTCCGTATTTTTTTTCACGGCACAATGGCTCAGTTTCAAAACGTTTCAGGCGACAATAGAGGGATACAATGGGGACTGGCCCATGACTGCTGGCAAGGGCCTGGGGTTGGTCTGACTTGCAACGGCGCTTTGTGACGGCCATGGATAGGGGGGGGCAGTCTTTCGGTACACAGTATCCCCTCGCTATATTGGTCAGGGTGGCGGCATTATCTTGTCAATCGACTGGTTTGAGCCCATGCTCCACTGCCTATCTGCCAGGATCTTAAGTGTTTCAGCACTGCCCCACAATAGGGGTATGCTCAACCATGGCTAGCTAACTGTTGCTGTTGTGACAAGATCCCATTGTCCCTTACCTTGAGCAGAAATAATAGCCCGATTTGGTGCGGCCATTGTGCGACTGTTACATGTACATGGCCCCCAGAGCCAAGTTTCCACTTTCTCCCGTCACACCTTGATTTAGTCCCCTCATTTGATACCCTCTAGCCTTGTACACTCGGTCAATACTTTGATGGATGACCGGGTGCTGTATTGGCTGGGCTGATCAGTGTCCAGGATAATAGGAACTGTGGACACTAGTGTTCTGGCACATGTAGGCGCCATTGTGATATGACTGAAAGATGTTGAAAACGACGTTAAAATCCTACTCACTCGCTCACTCAGCTTGAACATGTACATGTGCTGGGTTACACACATTTCGACTTGATGATTATCGGTAATTCGAATAACTCCATTTGTAGCAGAGCATGAACATTTCATTGCAGTCTGACTTTTCCACGTTAGGGCCATCATTAAAAATACATTGATTGCGGTAACCCTACCTACCCAAAACTTTTGATTTGCTTATCTACCAGAAAAACTCTCTTTCTCGCTTTTTCCGAATTTCGTGCTAAAATCATATATATATTTCCTGTAAACTTGAATAATTTGTATTGAAAAATATATGTTTTCCCGGCTTAATTTGTTGTTCATATTTTCCACACCTCAACCTGGGCTACAGTGTGGAAAATGTTTTAATCAGTGATGTAACTGGACCATTTTCAACTTGAAATTGTCAAAAGTATCAGCAGTCGAAGCGTAATGGTCCTGTCTTGGTTCAGTTAAAGTATTTTGAACCTTGATAAACCAGAATCCTGTCAAAACTGACATTAATCTGTTCCCAAGCATGATCAGTATACACAGGTTTCACTGTACATATTGACGTCTCCAGTGACAACGCTTGTAGCATGTTGGTCTTTATTGACCTTGTTGACACCATACAGTCTGCATGCAGTAATATGTTCGGACAGTTACCAGTCGGAAGTGTGATAAATTGATTATATTTCCATACAAACAAAAATCCATGGGTACATATGTACAATATTTGCCTTACTCCAGTTCCCCTGCGTACACATCTAAATGTATTTTTAGCATTTCTACGTTAAACCCCCCTGTTTATTAAAGCGTTTACATATACCACCAGCACATGGCTTGGATGCAGTTCTATCTCTATGTTACCAGTTAACGACACTTTCATCACCAGTTAATATGCCCGCCTGCCTATATTTAGCCCCGTCTAGACAAAAATCATTACCTATTGGCAGTTCTGCTGAAGGGCTATGGTATCTGGTCCCCAAGAATGATTTACACTTTTGGGGCCTGTATCAATTGTGCAGGGTGTACATGAATTAATTGACTATAACACATTCTGTTCTGCCCTCTAGCATATTTGGGTCAGTATATGGCCCTCTAGTGTATTTAGGTCAAATACATTAATCAAAGACTGGTTAGAAGAATTTATCAGAGTAGTGACCATTTGAATTCTGTTATGCTAAATCCCGCTAATAATTCAATCCCCCTGTCAAAATTCAATCTCCCCCAATTTTGGAACAAAAGGTAATAGGTTGTTCTAATTTAATTTCATTAGGCTATGAAATCAATGAAATAACAAAGAAATAACAGGCCTCAATATAAGGTGGTAACCTGTTTTCAGGTTGCCTAGAGGTTGCCATATGAAAAATGGTGGTAACCTATTTTCAGGTCCCCATAATTTAGACTAATAATATGACAATAGGTTAACAATTATGCAATAGGTTGCCATAGGTTACCAGTGTAGATTTCATGGTAACCTGTTGAGAGGTTACCATCAGCACTCCTCAAATTGAGGTCTGAAATAATGTATTTGTGCATGATTTGAACCATTTCGTCAACTTCCTGTTCTAATAAATTTGATCACCCTTTGATTTTATAGTGAGAAATTTAACTTGAATTTTTATGAGGGATTTATTGTATATTCAGTTCTGTGTGAAATCATAATGTTTTTCTATTGTTTTTGAATTTTAGATCTGCATGTACGCAGATTTTTTTTTGTGAAAATGAAATATGCAACTAAACTTTGCATTATATTTTTTGTCTTGCAGAGATCTTAGCAACAACGAAATTACCTCATTCAACGAAACAGTATTCCAATTCTTGCCGGCTCTGAAGGACCTGTAAGTATATTATGAAAATATCCTCTCAGCTTTATCTGACAGTTTATACATCCGTGCACCCTGTCGAGTAAACAGTGCACTTCGTATTAGTGAAGAGTGCAGCGACGTATCATCCATTATGAAATGGATCATCGTGGTACGGTACTACGAACAGACACTGTATGATAGAGTTACATTGAATCTGTCAAAATTTGTCTATTTTTTCTCGACGCCTCTACAAGTAAAATGGGATCATGACTACTCATTGTGTCATGACTTTAATAAAAATTATAACATTTGATATGTGGGCTTCCTTCTCCCATTGCGATATACACACGCATGCATCAGTGTTTACATAAGCCTCCGTCCACCTGGTACTGTCAAGTGTCGACTTAACACGTAATCTCTTTGAGGGGATGAGATCAAGATTGCGGGAGGGGGGAGGGGAGGAGGTGTTGTTAAATATTATATGTTTTTTATCAACATGCCATTAGCAAATTACACGAGACTTGCTAATTGCGGTTAACCCGTCTGGTCCTGGCATTTGAAGTCGGGTTTCATTTTCGCACTCCCGATTTCACTTTTTACTAGACAGTTGTGAAGAATAAACATTCTCGGGATGCGTGATTTTCCAATTACCCAAGCCGGTGTCGTGCATTACGACAGAGCTTAACTTGGGGAAAAAGAAAAAAAAAATGCAGGAGCTGAGAGTTTGTTTTTTTCTTTCTCTGCACTGTCTTCTTCGCGGGTTAAAACAGAAGTGTTGAAGGACGTGTCATCTCCAGCGTCCTCACGTGGAAGGGTTAGCTGCCTGTCTGTCTGTCCATCTCCGCCCCCGTGCAACCAGCTGTAAATCTGGCTTGTCGCGGCGGTGATATTAACACTAACGCAGTCCTGCCTCGGGGGGACATCGCTGAGCCTTAGCGTGGCAGCCAGGTCGACCGGGTTCAAATATTGACAGTCCTACAGCATACAAATCAGATTATGTTCACTGCAAGGCATGGAGAGGGGGAAAAAATGAGGGGAGAAAAACACAAGAAAGGCCAGATTATGTGTCGAGGTAGGAAAGGAAGTACAGCTTAACATAGCTTGTGACACGATGGAAACTGAGCTTTCCCCCCAATTTTGACTCCTTACTCTAAATGGCCCCGATGGCCCTTCTGCCCTTTGTGACATTAATGGCTCTGACATTGCCCTACACAATGTTTATTTATCCCTTACAAAATATTCTCCAAGCTGGAACCATTGGTTTCCTGGGTCTTCCTGAATATAGATATCTTCTTCCCCTATGAATATCTACATGTGTTTGCATATATAGTTCTTTTTTTTTTAATTTCAGCAAACTTAACTACAACAAGCTTAGCGAAATTCCAAAACTAGGAAAGAACTCCAGCATTACCCATCTTTCCCTGTAAGTATCCATCTATTCCAGCCGTTTTAATATTTATTTTCTTATTATTGGCCTGAATTGTATAAATGATATGTTGAGAAAAATATTTTTGTTATATGCACATGTAAATTGTAATAACTCAGTTGACATTATTTTGAGAGAGAGGGAGAGAGACTTTAAGTCAGCAGTAAAAGAAATTCAAACTCGAGACATTCTCTTTGTGGAGACGCTTTATTGTGAGTTAAGAGTAATATCATATATCTTCAAGCTAATCAACGTGTACACTAAAACCTGAGGATATTTGGGACCAGGATGTTCTCCAGTTAGACACAGTTCCATGTAAAATTTGCGAGAGCTGTAGATCACTCTCCTTGATTTTGTATTGCGAGAGTGATTCACTCTTGCTGGTTCACTCTCCTATACATTTCATTCTCCAGGAGAGTGATCAATGACTCTCCTGGAAGAGAAGTTATGCGAGTGATCGAGAGGGAGAAAAACGGGAGACGGCTGTTCTGGTTTCATAGTGGTTCAACTCTAGTATAGAGAAGGAACTCTCGTGCATCATGGGCATCCTCTGGTTTTGAAACACTCTGATTGATCAATTCAGGTTTTCAAAAACCGATTCGGGTATTTCATTGGCTGATGGACAAACTCAATAGAAAGTCCAACCAATCAGAGTTGTTTTTGTAAAATAAAGGTCTTTGGTAACACTGGCAATATGGGGGTTTGTCTGTGTTTATGGGTTTATTTTTTCAACTCGAGTATAAACGCTGACCAACATGTAAACATAGGTTGGCAACAACAACAACAACCAGTGATCACAATGTGCCTATTCACTTCAAAGTGGTTGAGGTAGTTGGCGTCCTTGCAGAATCTAGATATAAAAAAAGAGAAGTGGGAGAGAGAGAACATGATAATCTGATCGGAGCTGGGATGTACAGCTAGCCTATAATCGGGAAGTTCATCTTCCGACAATTTCCATCTCAATGAGCCAGGAGCAGACCTTGAATCGATTGCTAAATTGCACCAGATCGAATTGTTGATACTGACGAGATACTGACCTTTAATAGCTACGGCTAGTGGCTAGCAGCAGAGCCGGAATCTCGTGAAGTAGTTAACTCGGCAAGATGTTTCCTTGGACTGCCGAGAGACCAAATAAGTGGTTCTCCAAGCTGTTAGACAAGCTGTTGAGGATGCTGTGTGAGAGGTCTGTGAATATTTGGAATTTATTTCCCAGGTTTTATCTGCGACGTTTTACATGAACAGACTATATGTGAATTTTTAACAGAAAACTAAACATGTCATCAGAAAACGGATTATTTCATTGCCTATGAATATACACATCGTGTCTATATAAATAATTAAATCACAGTAAAGTAAAATTTCTACCATAAAATCCGCGACCGTGATCACATTTATTAGAACAGGAAGTGGACAAATTGGTTCAAAATCATGCGGATAATCCAATATTTCTTTGTTATTTCAATGATCTTAATGGGTGATGAAATTTATTAGAACAGCTGATTGAAATTTGTTCCCAAATTTTTGGGGTGATTGAATTTTGATAAGGGGACTGTATTATTAGAGGGATTACAGTACTGCATACATGTACATGTACAGGTAGATTTCAAATAAAAACATCTTTCAGTCCGGCAGCGAGTCAAAATCAACTTTGATCAAGATATAGTATCTACATGTATGTGTATCACAACATTGTAAACAACAGTTTCAGTAAATAAAATGATCATCAAGTAGAAATGGGGAATTTAGGAATTCTACATGAATTTGAAGGAATTAAAATGTCGGCGAAAACGAGGTAGAATTTCAGAATCCGAGTGCACTCAAATAATTGTAACGACTTGGAAGACTCTAACACTTTGCCCGTGGGTTTTCCTTCGCTCCATTGTTTACTCGTAACCTCTAATGACGTATTGAAGGGAATTTTAAGTTGTCCCTGAGCAATCGCTGGTAAATTAGAGCGCCCCAAGTCGGACCAGCGATTCTGTTGACCTAGGGATTGGGCTAGGTGTTGTATTTGATCATACTACAGCTGATTCAGATGCCTTTTGTCTGAGCGCCCGTGTTTGTGCTCACACATACCTCTTGTGGTGGACAAGTATTTATTCGAAAGAGCCTGAATTCAAAATGGTCGCTTCCTCTGTTTGTCTCATTCGAGATGTTGACATTGCTCTGCAGATTTGTTTCCCCTTAACGCCTTCGAGTAGATTTTCAGTTGACCAAACTTTTTGTTCGCGGCTACATTGTTTACTTTTAATTATTGTGAACTTTTCACTCCTTTATTTTCTTAAAATGACAAAAAAAAGAGAACATAAAACTTTTGTTGTCGTCCGTGCATGTTCACCTTAACTGCATTTTTCTGTTTCCCCGAATTAAAAATCATTAATATTTACATGTATATCCTATATTTTATTGTAATTGACAAACTTTTTAAAATTATCTGAACAAATATTTTTTCTTCTAAAACCACCCAAAATGGAGGACTTTGAGAGCAGAAAAAAAAAAATGTTGGAGGGAGTTTTCAATTTTTCAGTGCACTTTGAGAGAATAATTTGTACTGACTGATAGTGGTTGAGTTTTGTACAACAGTGAACCCATAGCATGAATGTTCCGTCAATTTCCTTCTTAATCCAAACACGGAGTCGATGGATGCATTGAATAGTTAAGTGTATTGATCAGGCACAGGTTTTTCAGACAGGAATACATTTTCAAACTGTGAGACTAATCGGACCGATGAAGAGCTTAAACTGAGCATGTCCATGCTGACTTTGACAGGCGGAGAATCGCTGTTCCGAAGTTTAATCCGCTCTTAATAGAAGCTGGAGATCAAAGCTATTAAGACCTATCAGGACCAGGGATTGCTAGAAGCGTACTACCATCTTCAAAACAGCAGGACATTCACGTCCAACTCAAAACTATATGAATGGTAATCCCTCTAATAATTCAATCCCCCTATCAGAATTCCGTCCGCCCTAATTTTGGGGACAGAATTAAATTGGCTGTTCTAATAAATTTGATCACCTTTGAAACCATTGAAATGACGGCAAAATAATGGAATTATCATGCATGATTTTGAAATATTTTGTCAGCTTCCTGTCAACATTTGATCACCCTCAGATTTTGTGCTGTGATTAAATTATTAGAAGAATTGCCGTACCCATAATATGAGGTTACATAAAGCGTAATATTACACTATTTGTCAAACAACTTATGCAATTAGGAAAAGGGGATATCTGATATATTTCTCCTGGTATTAATTTCGCAAGACTGACATTCAACATGTTAATTTTGAATTTGACAGTTCAAACTGATTTACTCCAACCAAAGATGTTTCAAGTTCCAGGTTGTTTTAGTTGTGCTGAAAATTTTATTTCAGTCTGTTATCAATGTGGGAGGTTTGGAGGGTCTGAGTTTCACTTTAATAATGTAAGCACAGAAAGTTACAAGGCAGACAAAGCTGAATATTTAATAAATTCTGGGCTTAGAACAAGGGCTTGTTTAGAGGGGAACATTAGTTCAAATGTATACCTGCCTTATCTCAGTCCTTGTTGTTGAGGGGGGCTGATTTTGACCCCAGTATTGTGCAGGTGTTTATCCGGGCCATGTGGTGGTATCATACCTCTGATTATTGGGAGGGAAGAACGGTGAGATAAATCAACCCGTTCACAGGTGTATAGATACCTGAACACACAAACAAAGACACCTCAGGTGAAACTATGATAAGTGTGAAAGATAAGAATATTGAAGATTGATAAAATCTGATTCTCATGCCCTCTTCTTCCCTTACTGGTACCCTACTGGTACCCCAGCCCTTTACCCAACTCCTTACCTTCCCTCCCGCCACTTCTCCCATACACACCTTTCCTCACCCCTCCCCTCTTAACATACATCTACAGGGCTCGCTTTAGAGCATGAGAGATGACCTGCAAAAAAAAACCCCTTCCAAAAAATTTGCAGGTCAAATCCAAGATGACCTGCAATTGCAAAATTTGACCTGCATTTTTTTAATAAGATTATGTGGTTCTGCCTTCGAATGTGTGATCACGCAATGTTTTTTGATTGTACGAGTGCCGCTAATCCAAGCTTGTTGAAAATTTCTCACCGTTTGAATTTGCCGTTCGTACTTCGAACACAGCGAGCAGTTCATTTCTGTCACAATATCATGTCCGGTTTTTTTTCTCCTTTTTCGTAATGTTGAGCCAGTCGTTAAACCCCCACGATCGTACAGTTGATACTTTTGGCATCACACAATTTATTTCATTATTTGGCAGCCCGGCAAATTAATCTGTCAGTTCATTTTGGCCAGTCTCTCAGCAACAAACGAACGGAAATAGGATTCATAGAACAGCGGCGCACGCATGCGTAAGGACAGTAAAGGGAGACAACAGTTCTCTATTTCCAAGTAATGCGCGAGTAGACTCCCCTGAACATATTTACTTTTGCCATCGATCTGAACTCGACCACGACGATGTATTTTGTGTTGAAAAAGATGAAAAGTTTTCTACCTTTTGGACATGCCGTCGACGAAAATGATCTCCAGAATATCCACTGAACAGAAGATAATAACAATTTCTGCCACAGAAATTATGACCTGCAATTTTTTTTTTATTTTTTTATTTTTTGCAGGCGAATTTTCACATGGCCTGCAACACCTCAAATTTGGCCTGCAAATTGCAATTTGCAGGCCGCCAATTCGAGCCCTGATCTACTGCTTCCTTCACACCGTAACCCTCCCCACTACCCTTTCCCAATAACCCATCCCTTCCCCTTAACCCATCCCTTCCCCTTAACCCATCCCTTCCCCTTAACCTACCCCTCGCCCCTTAGCCCTTACCATATCCCTTAACCCTTGACTCGCCCCTTCCACCATCCCTTCTCCAATCCTATCCGACACCTTTCCGCACCTCATCCCTCCCATTTCCCACCCCTTCTCTTCCCTCCCACTCAACCCCTTCACCACACCCTTGACTCCACCCCTTACCACACCCCCCCCCCTTCATCAAAACTGTTATATCGTCGCCTTGCTTGTTAAGTTTTGTGAGTCAATTTACAAATTAATTTCTGTTGCATTCATCTCTTCAGAAAAACATTATTTTTTTGTCAATTGGGGGATTCGCTTTGAAGTTGGAAAGTTAATAAAAGAAAAGCAGAAAAAAGAGATAAAATGGATAAATCACATCAGCATGAGTGGATTGAATAGCAGAAATGGTAGAGCAATCCATTTGCACGACAGTGATATCGAGACATTTCCGTCAAGGGCATTAAACAACAGGTGTTCCTATCTATAGTTGAATGATAGCATTTGCAGGTGTGGGCCTGATGCCATAAAATATTATGTCACATGCGTCAAGCTCCCCGAGCTTGAAAGTTAAATGGAAATGAATTAGTTCAGTAAGACATGCGATAACTCTGAAGGTGGTCTTGTATATGAACGGAACGAGACATTTAGATGTTACCAGAATTTTTGTCACTTTTTTCTGCTCAAAATTATTATATGAAGTCCTAGCCAAAGTCTACATTGTATGTATCGCCATCCAAATACGCTCACCCGTAACTGGACGAGCGCTTTATTTAGTTTCACCAAGTGAGAAGAATTCGGGTAATAAAATTCTGATTACAGAATGTTTGTTGTTTGAAACGTTCCCTGCGGATGTCCATAAAAATGGCATATCAAAGGTGATCTTTTTATAGGTTCTATGTATGAAACGGGGAACAATGCAACTGACATTCTGGATTTTATGGACTGCTGATCTCTGAATATGAAAAAGTCAACCAAAGCATTAATCCGTTTTCTGGAATTCAATACACGAAATGTGGAAGCTAGTATTTCAGATTTCAGTTTGAAAATATTTCAAACTTGAATATTCACAGGAAAAGAAACATGAACCATATTGGTACTTGAACTTGCTGACATGCTCACATGATTAATTGAACACATGTGGTACAGATAATGTATGTGGATTGTTGGGTCTGACCTGTTTTTATTCAATTTCATTTATGTAATACCTGCCAAAATTTCACTTTGATCTTCTGTCATGGTCGTTGGCAACGTTGATAAGAATGTACATGCCCAACAGTACACCTATAGCGGCTCGGTCTAGAGGGCTACATGCCTGCCCGACCAACCGACTGTCTTGTATTTCTCATTTCCTACCTCGAAAAAATGCACAGGTGTGTGGGGGGATAGAACTTTACTTTTGACCTGATTTATGTGCCTGGTTTAGCAGATGTGCCCATCTTATTTTCCCTCATAAATCACTCTTATGTCTTTAACATATGGAGCTAGCCTTGGCAACTCTAGCAATAGAATGTGGCCTCGGCTTAGTAACTTAATGCCAGGAAAAAACAGCTTCAACTTTGTCCAAGTAGCCAACCATGTTACAATTTCCTCCCTTTGCACAGAGGACTTTCTGGGTTAAATTTACACATTTGAACAGATGCAATTTGCGACGCAGGAGGCTGCCGCCAGATCACTAGATTTTTCATATATGTACAATCTAGAGGAGAAATTTATTCTCAATTCAGATACATTGTACATGTACTTGGAAGTACATGTAGCTCGAGAGATTTGCTATACACCAGGGTTAGATGCAGGATTTTCGCCAAAGTCCTTGTTTGAAAATAGCTTTGTCGTTATTTGAAAAAACTAATTTTGCAAAATGGCTAATATCACTCAAATGGTTTTGAACATGCCAAAACACTGTCAGTTTGTGTTCTTTGAGTGTTTTACACAAACTACTGTGCCTTTTGCCCCTGATATTCACTTTAATCTATGAGATTTCTAAAATAAAGTCATTTGATTTTGTGGAAAAATGGTCATTTGATTCTATAGTTGTGTCCTTTTTAAGGACGCTGTGAGACCCTATATCTAACTCTGTACACCTATATGTATGCCATATTTGCCGTTGTTTAAGTGAAATTTTTAATGATGCTCCTGTGATTTAAGCGCTACAGTTGGTGAACTATCCGGATAGGGCTGCTTGTATCCACTCATATTTAAATGCGAACATGAAAAGAAGGTCACGACTGAGGTCATCAGCAATTTTCGCTTGATTGCATGTAAAGGTCAGAGTTTCACACAAACCCCTTGGGCTGGCGCACACCGAGTGTTGGCTGGAATAGTGACAAAAGCTCTGCCGTACTCTGTTCAGCTGGTGAATAGGCCTCTTTCGGATTTTTCCACTAACACCTTAAACCAGGCCCAGCCTAGTCCATATTAACTGCCAGCTTTTCTAAAAGTGTCCTTTATTTATCTGAGTTGTGAAATTAAATCCCTCGCTGGCCTCCTATACATGTATTTAGTTCAGAAGGTATAAAAAAAAATAAGTGAATTGAACCCCTCTGATTTTGTGTACATTTACATGTGTATATTTATTTTGCAAACAAAATTTTTTTCCCACATTTTTCTGCTGTGAGTAATATATATTTTTTTTTTTCAAAAATCACATTTAAGTGAAAAAGAAATATTTTGAGTTAGAAATATTCTCCCACAATGCTCTGGAATTAGAGAACGACGATTCTTATTTCTTTTCAAATCACAACTAAGTGAAAAAGAATTTTTGAGTTTTGCGAGGTAAATACTTGAATATATCAAATCGCTTTCATTGCACATTATTAGTGAATATTTCTTCTTTTTTTTTTTCAAGTGAGTACTTTGATTGGGCAGTAGTGTGCATGTTTTCTTTATCACATTCTGTGAAGATTTGAGACAGTTGTGATCTCAGATATCCGTGATAAGGCTACTTGTATATCGCATTACCAAGATGCTTTTTTTGCTGGCTGGAAGAGCTTGTAACTTTGGCTTGGCCAATCAAACGAAAGAAAGGTCAGCACTGGGAGAGGAGAAACAGTTCAATGTGTGCTACCCCTGGAGCCCCCATGGACCAAATGTAAAAATAAAGCCCCATACAGGCACCTCATTAATGAGAAAAGTGAGATGGGACGAGTTTCAGTTGTTGGGGGAATTCTTTTCCCTGATGGCATCAACAGCCTGGCCCCTACAACTGGACTCGATCATCAGTTTTTCTCCTCACTCCACTGGCCCGCCACATGTGTATGTGATTATGCCAAGAGTTTCACCAGTCCTAGCTTAAATCCCTTGCACAAATGCCAGCCAACAAGCCAGTAACTAAGTGTTTATTTGTTTAAAATTTCAGGCTGAAACAGGGAATTGGATATTTCCAGTTTTGCTAGAATCATCTTCATCTCAAATTTCTCTTTTGTCGGAATTTTCAGAATTATTTTTTTTTCAAGAATTTCCTGCACAGGGGTATTATTTTGTAACTTTGTTTCGATGGATGTTTGCAGTCGTTTTCAGCCTTTGTAAGACTATCCAGAATGTAGCCCAGATTATCGTGTTGGGCAACAGCCGACTTCTTGCAGCATTATATTATGAGAGTGGAAAGGGCGTCTTTAACATGTGTAGGAGGCTGGTAGATTGATAGATTGTTTATTGAGAGCTGTGAAACCCGATAGGCTTTTTACACATATGTGGATGCTTTCTTTATGCTGATGTCAGTCAGCATGGGGGGTAGCCAAGAAAGTTCAGTCCCAACTTTTCAAGTTACAAATGTACATTTATGTATAGTTTTCATCTTGTATTTCCCCCTAACCTGAGAGGTTAGTAAAGACAGTCGGAAAAAAAAACACGGAGAAAATCTCCACATCACAAATAAATATATGAAGTTTGGAGTGTTCGCGGACGATCAGTCTGCGATATTTTTGCATGAGAAATTTTCAATTAATTCTGAAGATGTGTATTCAGTTTCATCTACATTGTAAATTACGGGCGACAAGTGGGACCCCTGGTGGCTCGGAAAATTGATCGCAAGTGTTGGTTTGGCTATCTTCATAGAAATCAGGGAATAACTTGTGCAACTCTGAAATTCTTGGCTAGTTTTGAGGTACAGGGTACCTTTTCCAATTCACGTTTACGTCGTAAAAGTGATATGCAGAAAAAAAAGTATATGAGGGTGGTCTGTTACTGTGGTAGGTTGTATCCGTGAGTTTGAAGCGGCTTCATATTTTTCTTGTTCAACTTCTTTCATCACTATATTCCATACTCCAACTCGAGATATTGCTTGCTTTTCTATCGGGGCTAGATTTATCTGGATGCGACTGTAGAGTCTGGGTTAAGCGAGGGTGGAAGCAACTGTAGAGTCTGGGTTAAGCGAGGGTGGAAAAAGGCCATCACCGAGAACAAGGGAAACAGAAGCCCAGGCTAATCATATTACGACTTCACACATCTAGCATGATAAACAGGCTCCTCTGGTGTGAGCTATGATGCCATTTGGCAGCGAGAACCTTTTGCCGACAAATTAGGATAGCCTGGTTAGAGGCTGTCTCTAATTAAGACTGGATTGTGTGGTTGTGGCAGATTACAGCATGAATGTGGGGGGGGGGGGGGCTGGGTTATTAAGTTTCTGCAGTTTCTGGAGACAAGTTTTCAGGGGAAACTGAAGGTTCTGTTGTGTCAGCGTTTTGCCTCGACAGCTTACCAAATCTCCAGCTGCCAGAGTCTCTGGCCTGACAGCAGTGGCAAGAAAAAACAGACCTCTGATGCCGTGTTGGGGAAGAGTGCTAGAGGGCTATCAACTTATCAGCCCTTTGGCTTGTAAATTCGGAGTAATGACGAAAACAAACACAGAACAGCTTCTGGTGTCCAATACATCATGGGCTGTATATGTGTGTGTGTTGGTGTGTGTGTATAAAATATGTATATCGGCCTGATACACAACTCGGAGTGTTTCAGCAAAGTTTTTAGTAGGCTGACATTTAGGGGCTTAAGAGCTGCTTCTTTCATTTACTGGTTTTTGTGAGGCCAGCCCTCAGAACATTTGTCTCTGAGTGTTGATGGGAAGCTGTATTCTGCAGCCTGTCAAAACATCATCATTTCTATTGGTGGCCCCCTGGGTGGGCATCGGCGTTCAGGGGCCAAATATGAAAGAAAATATCTCCCCTACTTAACACCTTATGGATGTGATATACATTAACTAACGAAGCTCCATCCTCGTTTATTAGTGATTTGTAGGAAGGGGAAAGTGTGAACATGCTTATGTATACATCTACTGTGTATATATATATATGTGTGTGTATATAGACAGCTTAAATATTATGAAATTTTATATCCTGCCAGTATGTTATACATATATATAGGTTTATGAATTTCACTGGTAGTTTTGCTTCCTGTGAAATCCAACTAAATTTTGATGTACAGCACACCCCTGACACTTTACCTCTCAATACATATTTATTGGCGTGAATTATGCTATAAAAAGGCCAGAGTGCACGGCGTGCAATACATCACAGTCTAACCACCGAAATTTCGACCCGGTTTTGGCATGATAATCCCTATTCCACATGGCTCGTAAATTCTCTGTCTTTGAAGGTTGACAATTTAATAGTAATATCGGATATTACATTTTTTCCCCCTCGTGCTGAAACAGAGACCATAAAGGTATCAGTTACATGATATGAGAATAATTAAAACTTGCAATCCTGTGCATTGAAAATACTTTATTGTTCTGCCTTTAACATGCACTTCTTCACACCGATGTCGTTGCTAATATTTCCATTAAAATTTCAATCCAGTGTGTATTTTACTCTTGTTTAAGTTTTCCTCTGGCTCGAGGATTTTTTAAACAATGTCCACACTGTATCAGATTTCTTTGTCATTCTAGTGGCATTTGCAACAGCCATACCAAGGGTAAATGGCCACCATACAATATAACATAATTTTGCACCGTCAGTAAGAGCAACTTCATACGAGTTTGAATGTGACTTCAGTCTCTCGTGTTTGTCAAAACTGCGAGAGCTGTTAATCGCTCTCCTGGATTTCGTTTTGCATGAATGATATGAGAGTGACCGCTCTCTCCTATATCCCTTCCCAAATGTTGCATTGGCAGTTTGAGCAGCCTGAGAGAATTAGGAAATCTCTCCTCGGCAAAATCACATGGTATCAAGATACATGTAACTCACATTTAGCATCATGTTAAAAATTGCTGAGGTGAACTGATTATGCCACAGCATTTACCTCGGCAATTACCGAATGCCGTGGCTAATTGTGAGGGTTGATTGAGGAGGGTGAGCAACAAAAGTTCTCCATGAGAAAAATTTAGGAGAGTGATGGAGAGAAGAGTGATCACTCTCCTTAAATCTGGACACTGGACTTACGACGTAAAAATTTGTCTCTCTCTCTCTCAAATATCGTTTCACCCTTTTTGACATGCAAATACTTTACGATTTGTGGTTTTCTTGTTTCAGTCTAATTTCTGGGGAAAAAAAATTAAGTTTGGATGCTGACTATATAATTGAAAATTCACTGAATGACGTCTGAATTTGTCTATAAATTTAATAAATATTCAGAAATTTGATTTTTTTCCTCCATTCGTTTCCAGACAACACAATCGTATACACAGCCTCAGCGCAGAGGCCCTGGCAGGTCTTCCCAAATTAAGGACACTAGATTTGAACTTTAATAACATCATGGACATTCCGATCGGGACTTTTCCGGTGGGATCAAGTCTTCATCAACTGTAAGTATGATCAAAATGAGAGAGAGAAAAAAAAATGTTATATTAAATTCACCATTACAGATGTGGATGTACTTATGGTTTTGTTCTCATCTCAATCAGTCTGGCTTTTTTTCGGCTGAAATTATCTTCTCGTGTAACGAATGTTTGAGACGAGGTGATAAATATTCAGCATTTGTTCGTTCATCAGACTGGCATTAGTCTCTCGTATCTCTGCTTTGTATGAGGTAGTGTTAGCTTTTATCTGAGTTTGGGCCACGTCCAAGATGTTTTCGACCCCTTTCAGGTCTTCTCGCGGATTTTCTGTGGAATTATTCACTCAGTAGCGGAATTATGTATGGAAATTGAGTCTGCGGGATTTACGATCTTTCATTTGATGAAAAGTCTGGGTTTTATTGCCGAGTGCTTTCAATAAAATGGGGAGAATTATGTTTGAAATTATGAGGGATTCTCGATTGATTCGACGTCATATATCACCCGATTCCGACGGCTTAGACCCGGGGCCGGGCAATACTCGCCGTGATTTGCAGTGTCGTTGACATCCGTGCAACACTGTGAGAGCCAATTACACGCAGGGCTAAACAAGCTGTCACTGTGAGTGAATCTTGCGAACAAGTTGACAACTCGGAGAAGATTGAGGAGATACAGGCCATAAAAAGCTAAAATGTTATGTCTTTTGGCGAGATTATAGAATTCTGGAAATGTTGAGAAATTTTTGATGGGACTGATTCCTCGGGTGAGTCACAACTCCCCAGGCGCTATTATTCAGGTGCGAAATGGCCATCTTGGCAAGTTTTCCGATTGGGTCCAAATTGAGGACAGCTTTGTTTGGACGGCTCCTTAAATGAAGTTGATTTCCATGACAAAGCCCTCCCGCTCGGTCCCCGCAAATTTAATATGCATTGGACGACGCGTCACCCTGTGGCAACCAATTCCACCCCATTCCTTACCCAATATGGTGGCCCTCGCTGTATCTGATTTAATTCGGCCAGATTGTGGGCTGTCAAATGATCTGCCATTCATCAGAAGACGAATCCGTCAATAATGACGGCACGATAAAAGTAGCCCTTGTGCATCATCAGTGCTGGCCATAAGGCCTATCGCCGATTGTAATTAAATTGGAATTGAGATTTGACGGTGGAAAATCGAGAAAAAAAATAAAGAATTGGCCTGCGGCTATGCACGAGCGCAGTGGGTGCTGTTTAGCCATTCTCTGCCCCTGCCCCGTTATGCTCGCTCATCCCCTTAATGTCGTGATGATTAAATGTCGTCTCCGTTTTATTTCTTGCAGGTTCTTGAATAACAACCGTATAATAACTTTAGACGCCGGGGCATTGGACAACCTGACCTCTCTGGAATGGCTCAAACTGAACAAAAACAAAATCTCCAGCTTGCCAAAGAATATTTTTCTAGAACTAAAGAAACTCAAGTATTTGTAAGTGGATTTGCTTAGACGTCCTAATTTCATTAATTTTCTTTCCTTGCTGCAGATTCTTTTATGCGTTTTATGTGTTTCCATTTTTTCCTTTCTTTTCTCCCTCCTTTGGTCATTGTTTCACACAATTTTAGTTACTTCATAACTCACTACACCCCTGAACCGTAAAGACTTTTTACGGCGCAATTTCTCACCACGTCTTCCCTTTGATCCGTGGCCATGCTCCTGTGGGATTGCATTTGATGATTGAATTCATTGTTCATCGGGCCATTACTGGGTTTTGGCCCTAGCTGTTCAGCTCGGCTTGAAATATTATGTTTGACAGCCCAAGAAAACTGATGATCGAGCTGGTATTGATGACTGTATAAACCTCATACAATGGCATTGAGGTCTCCATGATCGCGATCTGGCTCCGATGGTCGATCTGGCTTCATTTTAAAGTCTGACTCACACGCTGGTGCTCCCAACAAGGAATATCATACGGCAGCATCTGTGCACTGTCCCAACTTTTGCCAACTAAAGTTTAAAAATTTGTCATGAGGCTCCTTAAATAGCCTTTATTTTCAAAATTGCGATCTGTACTTTACTTTGCATCAGTTGTTTAGATTGCCAAAACGGGGGGAAAAATCCAGTTATCTACATTTCGACTTGGAATTATTATCAAAGACAAATTTAATTTAATGCCACTTCCCAAAACGCAAAGAAGAGCAATCTGGAAAAAAAATCAATTCTCCATTTGTTATTTTTGCTGAAGAAAGAATTATTGCTTTAACTATATTTAATCATTTCTTCTTTGCCCAGCTTCCTCTATTTCTTCGGAAAGAATTAAAAGTGGTCAATTTATTACCCTCCATGACCCAACAGTTATTGTTCCATTAATTCTCGAATGTAATTTATTTCATATTTTGATTGCTTTTCCATTTCTGTGTTAATTTATTCGAAAGAAAGAAAGGCAACGCCGCTCATAAGGGTGAGCCTGATTGTGTGGAGGCTTGCAAAGAATATCTTTTATTAATTTTCTGCCTCTTTTTTTCTTCCAGCAGCTGAGCACAAGCTGCTGGGTTCAAAAAAACTCTCTGAATCATTCGTTTACTGAATGAAGATCAGCGTAAACAGAGAAGCGTTGATCCCAAAAAACTAGATGCTTTCCAATTATCTTAATCAAATTTATTTTGTTTGGGCAACCCTCGAGTTTGCTGTTAAGATTTTCGCCCGCTAAATAGTATTTTTCTTTCTCTGTCATTTTCCCCCAATAGGGAGCTTACACGGAATAAATTTCGGACTATCGACGGGCTCATGTTCAAGGGACTGGAGAGTCTCCAAGCACTGAAGTTACGGCGAAACCAGATCTCAACCCTCATGGATGGTGCATTCTGGGGGCTGAAAAACATACAGAATTTGTAAGTAATCCTGCGAGACCGGGAATACGTTTCTGCGCTAATTTGAAAATCGATGTTGATCAGTGATGGAATAACAGTGAAACTTCCTTAATGCAGTTTTCTTGAGTGAACTGCTAAATACGCCATCTTGCTCTAAAATTGCCAGAGGGCTTTCTCTGCAGTGATATTAGGAAAATTTTGTTTTTATTCTGTTTAACTGACATTATTGATGAATTTTCAAAGCTAGTAATTTAAATTTTCAACACCATTTTTCCATACAATATATGCTTGATGATACTCGAAGAATATTTTTAAACTAATTTTTGTGTGAAATTTGTGTCTTCTGTTGTGCTCTGTTGTGATGTATCTAACTAATATTTTGTGTACATTTTATTCAGGCATCTGGACCACAACAACATCAGCGCTGTCACAAAAGGCTGGCTCTATGGCCTGGATTCCATACAACAATTGTAAGTTTAATTGACTTGGCTAGTTTAATCACGCGGCACGTCTCCGTTAAAGCAGTCGTTGGAAATCAAATTTGTCGTCCACTCGGATGGTGTAATTTGGGCCCGTAACAATTTTCGTCAGATTTATAGCCAAAGTGCATTAGGATAGCTAAAGTATTGGAATCCTGCTTGCTGCAGAGACCAGATCTTAACTACAATTGATCTGCACTGTGCGGGGATTTTTTTTATGTTCAACCTCTCCGAATTTTTTTCTCCCTTGTGTTTGTATTTTGCGTGCAGAAGTTTTCTGCAGCGGGGGGATTTTAGGAAGTGTCTATTCAATTTGGGATTTTACTCTGGGCTTTCGGGGGAAACGGTTGGAAATTGCTTCGTTGAAAGCTCCTGATGAACGCGGGTTAGCATTACAAGGGATCGAGCTCCTATTAATTCACTTGCACCATGTTGTTCTAGCGGCATAATCCCGCCAGAGACCTTAATTTTAGTCGATGCCCAGTCATGCTTGCTGGTTCTTGCCTCCCAATTGGATTACGATTTTGACGAATTTCGTTGGGAGAGCAGGCGAACCGTTAACGAGATAGCGAGTGCATTGTGCCGTGGAATGGCGTACTGCCACTGGAGTGTTCTCCCCGTTGTTACTGGCTTTGTTTTCTCGGCCCCACTCTCCCACTCTAATAAACTGCGTAATGATCAGGTTTTCGGTGTGGTCACACTCGTACAGCATTAGGCCTCCCCATAGGTATATTTCGGCCTATCAGTTAGCACTTCATATTAAAAGCTGTTACTCCGATATATCACTTGAAGGTGATATTCCCCTTATTAAATGAAAAAAAAAAAAAAATGAAAATCCCACTGTTTTTTTCCCCTCCCAACGTGTACATGTACTTTGCTATATGAATGCATTTGTACACCTTGCAGTCTGAGAGCTAATCATATCTCCTTAGTTTTCATTTATTGATTTAAAACTCTATTGGAAATGTTGACAGCCTTTCCACGTAAGACTTTCTATTACCTCTCCGGGAAAGCATGAAATTTTATGGGAGGATAAACGATACATTGTTTCCCGTCAATCATGGTGACTCGCAATTCGATCATAGCATACGACCCAGGCAGAATCACGACAAATTAAGTGATATTCCGTGTATCCTAAGTATTTGTTTTGCCAACGATTAATGCTCGGGATTCTCTCAATTGTGTGTCAAAATGTCACTGTACCGGTTTGCCCCAGTGGTGTTGTATCCGTTTACGTTAATGCTGACGCAGAGAACAATTCGCTGTTTCACACGTGCTGACCCCGATGCATGCTGGGTGAATGGTGCGAGGACCCGGGTCAGGCCTGCCTTCTCAGTTTTTCGTTGTCCTCTGGTCTCGATCAGAATGCAAAACACAAGTCGCAGCTATTGTGACCGGGGTATCTGTTTTCACAACTGTTAAAAATCTGTTACCAGACTGGGTTTGTCCAGAGGAGAAATAAGTCAATTATTGGACTCCAATATGGTTTTCAGGCATAATTATACAATATTCCTTTAAGCCATATCCATTCAGTCACTATGGCCTGATATCCTGCCATCTTCAGCTCTCAAATTACAATTTAAATCCGATTCATTTTCTCTCCTGTTATTTGTATTTTGCCAATCTGGATAAGGCAAAAAAAAACAACAAAAAAACAACAAACTTTTGGTTATCTATCTAATGATTCAATCCCCCTATCAAAATTCAATCGGCTGTTCTAATAAATTTGATCACCCTCTATAAAGAAATAAAGAATGATTTTAAACCATTTTGTCAACTTTCTGTTCCAGTAAATTTGATCACCCCTGATTTTATCGTGGAAAATTTCACTTCCTGTTATTGAATTATTACGGATTACCGTAATTGTTAATTCATTTATTGATGTCTTTATGTGTTATGTATATATTTTTGCAGATCCTTGGCTCACAACAACATTCAATCCATTGAGTCTGGTGGGTGGGAGTTTTGTTCCCTGCTCCAAGATCTGTAAGTTTATTATTTTTTGCTTTTTTTTACTTTATTTACTTTTGTTTTCACTAAAAAAGTTATATGATTATTATATTCTGGATGGTCACTGTAAGGGTACACATTTTCTTTTGAATTATTTTAGTTAGGATTCCACTGGACTCGAATTTCAATATAGCCTACTTAAAAGACATTTAGTAATCTGTGTCCTCCTGGTATCTCGTCCACTATTATCTGCACACAAAACATGCCGATATTCCCTAGGAATGGCTAATTTGCAATCTCCGTTTACAACCAGATAGAATCAGGCTAACCTTATTTTATCTGCTGAGGAGATTTCACTCTGGGAAAGGTGTATGACAGGCACTGTTGAACGGGTGTTCGAGGAAGCATCTGATACTCATTTAACAACACCGTGATGAGTGTCATATTCGAACAATACCGGGAATTGCTGGTGGCAGGGAGTTCCATCAGCGAAACCACTATTAAGCACTCGCATCGCATCACCTCAAATCCTGCAATTGGCTCCAGCTAAAAAAGGGCAAATCCGGCAAAATACCCCAGCTCGTCAGGTTAAAATAAACAAGATACTGTCGAAATAAACAAGCCAATCAGAATGTAATAGAAGAGGAGATGAATTTACCCCAAGGGGGGCAACGTTAATAAGGAAAAGTGTTGGCAGGGAATTTGACTCCCCGAGCCCCGTGAAAGTGTACGAATTTGTCAAATGTACATTTCTCCCAAAGGTACCATTGAGAGTTTTACCGACTTAGAGTTGCTGGGAATCTTTGATTCATCACAGTAAACTGAAGCTGATGCTTCATCAGTCAGGGAAAGTCGTACCTATCGCCGATGTCGTTAAATACGTTAAATTCAGACTCGGACAAATCTTGTGAAGTGTATTCGCGATAGAAATAATAGAATGAAGCACAGGACTCCAGTTTTATAATCATTGGAGGATTGAACTATTTTTTGAACAAGATAATTATGATTTGAACATGCAGAGGCCAGCATATAACATAATTCAGAAATATTGGCCAGGTTCTTCATTATTTTCATTAGAAAATTTTCCATTTCATGGCTAAAAAGGGCATGTGTACACTAATTACTCCAAACAGTTGCTGCCCTTTAGGCCTGGCCCTCCAAAATATTATTGTCTAAAATTCTTAAAATATTTGAATTTAAATGGTTGAAAGAAGAGAATTTGAGAAGACAGCCATGTTTTCATGGTTTGCCATTTCACTGGCCAGTGTTAGAGTGTTCCTAGTTGAATCGGATGAGGCCTCCTTGTGTTTGGGGGCAGCTGACAGATGAGACAAGGCTGGATCCATCAGAGGGTCTTGTTTATTTACGCTCCGCTATGTCTTACACATTGGCTGCTCCCGGACCATGTGGTTGCCATCCAATGCTGTGTTTTTGGACTGGCAGTTGTGGGGGGAAAAACAAGTCTCCAACTACTGTCGGTGAAAGCTGAAATCTCTCTCAGACCAGCTCTTTTTCTCCCTGGCTCTCCCCACCAAACCCTGACACCAACAGATGGCAAGCATCTTAGAGAAATCAACTCAGAAAATAAAAACCAAACCATCAGGACTCTTTGTCATTCCACACTGACGATTGTCACCTAATCCCCCATGCCAGCTCTTTATAATGCTATCTTCCATAACATGGTTACTTCTAACTTGTAATACAGCCAGTGTTGTTGAAATACTGCATATTGCAAAAAGTCCAGGTAGAAGAAAAAAAAAAAATGCAGTTTTGCAGCTAGCAATTGCCAGCTTTCTGCCAAAACCATCGGGGTATGTTTGTACTTTGTTTTATTGATGCCGCGGCAAGAATGTAAATAATCACTGAGATCTAGTCACGGTGAAGAGAGTTCCCCTCCTAGCTGATAGGTATCCGGTGATTTCTCACTGTCCCATTTAGCATTACAGCATACAATGGTGCTAAAAAGGCATTTACATAACAGCTCTCTGTTAACTACTCTCGACACCTCGGTTGTTCCAACTGATAAAATGCTGGCTCCAGTTCCGCACAAGGGAGCACCGAGCACTGGCGAGTTTCTTCGAGAAAGAAATGCCTGGCAGGGTTTTTGGCCCACTTTGCCATTCTCTCGGGGGCCAGATGTGTGCACTTCTGGTTTTGCGTATGGTTGGAAATTTGAAAAAGGGAAATGGCACATTTCGGTATGGTTGTTTAGCATGGCGTCCACAGCTTCTAACCAACACAGAACAAATGAAAGTCCCCACACCAAACAACATGCTGTCGTATGATTTGTTAAATGGCAATGAGTGCATGTCGTAAATATGGGTCAGAAATCAGTCTGTTGAGAGAATGTTCTGACATGTGCCTCCTCAAATTACAATCAGCTGAAATTTAATACCTGTATCCATTGGCAGTTGCGAATAATTAGGAAGTTTTACTTTGTTCACAATTATTCAAAAACTTTTAATATTCGATCATAACCCAGAAAGTATTTGACTTTTATGAATGCAAGATGAAGTGTGTAAAAATTGCAAATATTTGAATGAAAAAAAAATTTCACCTGATCAATGGGAGGGAGACTTGCACAATACAAATTATCCAATCAGGTTCTGTGATTACCACTTCCTGTTTGTCAATTTTGGCCCAGTTGACCAATTAACTGAGAGAACTAGCACTTCTGGTTTATCTTTTGATCATAATGTGCAAGTCCCCCATTATGGGTATATTGACCTCCTTCAATATTTTATTTTTAACCTTACACATTGTCGAACTATCAGATTATATTTTGGTACTTCCTTTGCTTTTCTCAGGGATTTGAGGTTCAACAAGCTTACAACAATCAGCGAAGGAACATTCGGCAAACTCCGCGTCCTGAGATATCTCTATTTGGATCATAACAACATTTCTCACATCGAGGATGGGGCGTTCCAGGGACTGGCTTCGCTGCAAAACTTGTAAGTAAAAAATCTCGCCAAGGTGAAAAATTAGTGCCCCGTGAGGACTAATAATGAATATTTTTCCAGTTTATTCAAGAAAACCTTATTTGGTCCCTTTCAGTAATGTTTGACACAGTTTTACGATACTTTCTAATATCAAGTTGAATTCGTTGGTGATTCTTTCTAACAGCAGTCTAAGGAATCAGATATTTTTTATCTCTAGTATTAACTCAAGTCCTACTTAACCCATTATTGACACAACAAGTGAACCTCCAGCAAATTGGCCGTCTCCCATTGTTTGCGTATTATTTTTTTTTTATTCGCGTCGCATTCAACAATGGTTGTCATTTCCAGGTAGAATCAATATTGATGTAGGAAAGCAAACGGTTCGCTTCTTCGCCTCTCCCCAGGTTTCTGACAGTGAACTAATTGGCCTTATGGACTCACTAAACAGATGGCAGAAAAAGAGGCTGTGGACAAATATTTCCCATCCAGCTGTCTAAACAATGCACCACACACCTTGCGTCACAGATTATTATTTGTCTTCGCATCTCCACATTCTTAAGTCTTTTTCCTCATTTCACTTATTTTTTCACTGCTTGGCTTTCGTTATTGGATTCGCATTATTTCCTTCCCGTCCTGCCACAAGACCCAACATTGGGGATATTGAATCCTGCTTTGTCCGTGTGTGTTGTCTTTCCATCACACAAAAATATTTTTAACTTATTTTTGTTTTTTGCCAATAGGCTAGAAACAGAAGTACTGAATTGTGCTTCCGTGTGTTTGTCTGCGGTTCCTCTTAAAACTTTTAAAATGTTAACTTCTCGCATTCCTCAGGGAAATGAACCACAATGAAATCTCCTGGACGGTGGAAGATATGGACGGGGCGTTTGCAGGACTGGATCAGCTCAATCGCCTGGGCTTGGACAGTAATCGCATCAAGTCTATCGCCAAACGGGCGTTCACTGGTTTGGAGAGCCTGAAACAGCTGCAACTCACTGATAACAGCATCACCTCCATACAAGACAATGCGTTTGAGCCCATACGAGATCTACAGGAGCTGTGAGTCAAACATTTTTTATACCATACCAATACGGTAATCCCTCTAATAATTCAACCACAGGAAGTGAAATTTCCCACCATAAAATCTGGGTGTGATCAAATTTATTAGAACAGGAAGTTGGAAAAACGGATCAAAATCCTGCATGTAATCCATTATTTCTTCATTATTTCAATGATTTTAGAGGGCGATCAAATTTATTAAAACCACCAATTGAAGTTTGTCCCCAAATTGGGGGTGATTGAATATTTAGAGGGATTACCATAGCCTTAAAATAGTGAATGATCATCCCTTATTACAAGATTTTACAGTTGATGAAACGAATGGAAGCTGTCATTGTTCTTCTTTTTTCCCCCCCCTTTTTTTTTGGTCAAATTGAGGGATTCTTTTCTTGTTCATTTCGGTTTGTTCAAGCATTTATTCTTGAAAAATTCCGACCGCTAATACCTTAGATGAAGATTGACAAACATCTGGCATATACATTACAAATATCTGAACGAGCTAAACTTATTAAAGAGAGCAGGTGCAAAAAGAACTGTCAGATGAAGCTGGTTGATTTCATAGGTGGAACTTTTTCAGAGATCTATGATAAATTCAGGACTGTAAGATGTGCCGAATTAATTTTTGAGTTTTCAGCGATTTTCAACTCGGAGTTATGGAGCAATAGTTTGCAAGCCATGATTGGCTCTCACCTAGCAACAGGTGCGCACCTCGTTAGTGTCATAACGTCATTCAGGTGATCTCTAGTGTAAACAAATCATTAGAGGTCATGCCAGTAGGGGGAAAAAAATAAACCCCGGCGGAAAAACAGTGACGTGAAATTTCTACTTTGATGTGTTTTAGCAGCAGGTGGGGAATCTCTAGTAAAGTTACACCATTTTTAGCCAGGTTATTTTAAGAGGCGTGAAAGTTTTTTTTTTTTTTTTTTCCAACTGCCGCCTTTCTTTGTCACATCTGTAAGCTATAGCTTGCCATGTTTAAGCATTGATTTCTAGGCGAGACAGAATGGCGGATGGCCAGGAATTGGAAGTAAACAACACTATCAGACTTCTTCCTGGACTAGGGAGCTGTGAATTGAGGGATGTCTTGAGCAGTACTGACGGTGAAGCTGTCTTTGATTTTTTTTTTTTTTTTTTTTTTTAAATACACCCTGATGATTTAACTGGCTCGCAAGAATTTCAGTTCCTGTTTTCATAAGCTCCCCAATTACGGCTGTACAAACAATCTCCCTGCAAACTTTGTGCAATATTTCTCGACTTCTCTGTTTCAGACATCTGAACTCTTCCAATCTGCTCTGTGACTGCAATCTGTCTTGGTTGCCAAATTGGTTGAAGGAATCTGGATTCGAGACATCCGTCAACGCACTGTGTGCTCACCCTGAATGGTTGAAAGGCAAAAGCATCTTCACAATTGACCCCGATGACTTCAAGTGCAGTGAGTGTTTTCACTATTCAAGGGAAACTAACTCGGCTGTGTAGCCTTCAGACTACTGCAGTCTTTGAAAAGTAACTAAGTGACTTCGTTTAATACGGAGTCATATGTAAACCGCAGCTGGGAGTGAAGTTAGCTATAATTTGATTCCATTTGCAATCCAATTTGTTTCATGCAGGTTAACCTGTACTTGAGTTAAGATAGACTGGAGTAGTAATAAAGGTGAACCAGTGTCCTTCAGTGAATACTTCACTAGAATGAAAGAGAGAATCTCCATGACAGGGGAGATAAATCTTGATGGATTTTTTTTTTACTTTAATCCAGCTACCTGATAAAAGCTAAATGTTTCAAAATCTCTAATAATACGTTGGAAAGCTGATATACAATATTAATATTTCAAAATTTGATTTTCAAAACCGTGTGCGAATCAAAAAAGTAGATAGATATTGAGCTCACTGTTTGTAATAGAGTTGGGAAATATGGAAAATTTAGAACATGAAAAATTTATAAAAACTTCAATATGATATTTGCAGAAGATTTTCTCAAGCCGGTGATAATCCAGGAGCCCATATCGGCAAAGACGCTGAAAGGTGCTAATGTCACTCTGCAGTGTGCCGCGGCCAGCAGCGGATCTTACGAAACTTTGTTCCAATGGCGGAAGGACAACGTGGTATGATACATTCCTACTTGTACAGTGAAACCTGTGAATACCGACACCTGTGTAAACCGATCAACCTCTAAATAACAACATTATCCATGATCCCAATACTTAAATTTATATTATTTGAACATTGATAAATCAGAATCCTGTCAAAACCAACACCAAATTAGCATCTGCATGAAAGGATTGACCAGTTCAATGGACACATTGTAACCGCTACCAGTTGATTGGTCAACAAATGTAAATAATACAGGATGGGAAATTTCTTCATATTAAATAGTACTTGATTCCTTGAAAGAAATTGATGGCAAGAAATTGTATTCCCAATCGTCTGCTCGTTCCCACAATAAGACAAATTATAATTTACATTTGCAGATCATGACGCGTGGAGACACAGAGAACCTTGCCAGCCAGGACGGTGACATCACGAAGTACACGTCCAAACTCCATCTGCGGAACATTCAGGACGATGCAGCCGGAAAATACCAATGTATCATCTCGAATCAGTTTGGTTCAGCATATTCCAAGAAGACAGAAATAACTGTGCACGGTGAGAATGTTTGAAATCTCGGAGACTCCGAAATACTTGCAGAACGAACAACATATAGTACAACATTGATAGATTGCTGCCTTGGTTCTCAGGACATAAATGTTTGCTTAAGTACAATTTGAATATTGTTCAAGCTATAAAAGTGGAATTCTACTATTTAATGATCCAAGTTTTACTATTTATACTTACAGTATGCTTATGTCTCGTCTATCTCTTTACCCAGTGTACCCATGGTTCACGAAGACACCAGTAGATGTCACCGTGAAGGCAGGAAGCACGGCCAAGTTGGAGTGTGCAGCGAAAGGCCAGCCTCCGCCCCAGATCGCATTCCAGAAAGACGGTGGTGACGACTTCCCGGCTGCTCGTGAACGCAGAATGCATGTCATGCCAACAGATGAGGTTTTCTTCATCGTCAGCGTGAAGAGTTCGGATGAGGGCGTGTACAGCTGCACGGCTACCAATGACGCAGGGACGATAATAGCGAACGCCAGTCTGACCGTATTGGAAACCCCTTCGTTTGTGAGGCCGATGGAAGACAAGTTCACGATCCAGGGGCAGACAACTGTGCTGGAGTGCCTGTCTTCGGGCAGTCCAAAACCGAAACTGAGCTGGCTAAAGGATGACCAACCTCTGGAGGTGACCCAGCGCCACTTCTTCACAGCCAACAACCAACTCCTTATCATCGTACAGACGCAGCCGAGTGACATGGGCAAATACACCTGCGAGATGTCCAACACGCTGGGCACGAAGCGAGACGAGTCGGTGCTGAGTGTCTTGGCTCCTGATGGGACCCCGGCGAATTACGACAGCAGCATGGGTGGTCTTGATGATGAATCGACTACGACGGGTATTATCATCATTGCAGTGGTGTGCTGTGTCGTTGGCACGTCACTGGTTTGGGTCATCATCATCTATCAGACGAGAAAGCGACATGAGGAGTACAGCACAACTCCAACAGGTACGTCGATACGTCAGGACTTGTCGACACTCCCATCTCCAACTAGGTTACCCTCACCTTGAAACTACACTACTTTGTATGTCAGCAATCCGTCAATTCAAGGCCATATCTAGTTTGGTGCTCCTCTGATAAAATGATGACATTTGGATTTCCAACATTAATAGATTATGCGTTGTAATCATATTCTCAACTGAAAAACTGAACGTTTTAGTGTTTTCCTGTCTAGAAATTTGTTAAAATGTTACCTATCCTTGTTCTAATCGAACAGACGAGACCACGTTACCCGGGGAGATGCCAAGCTCAAGCTGTAACTCTTCAGAAAAGGAGGCCAATTATTTAACGGGGACATTCGCCGGCACGGGTTACCACTACCACGGTAAGTTACGAATCACCCTTCACTTTTTTGTGAAAGACTATTAGTTGAAATACACTCAATTCAATGTTTAACTTGTACTGTGATACTACAACTTTTGAATGGAACATGGAATTAGTCGCAATATATTAACAAACTCGATTCTTTCCCATCATCGTGTTCTATTCAATACAAATTTGTCAGATTCAATACAGTTCTGGAGTCAAATTTCTCATTTCATCCATCTCACAGATTACCAATTGAAAGAGGTGGCTTATGATCCCGGAGGAGGGAGAGGGTACCCTGTCGCCACATTTGGCTGTGTGTCCTCCAAAGGCCGTCCAGCGGCGATATTCCCTCGCGATGTCGACGGTGATCATCAGCAGTGTGTCCCTCTCACTCTGGGTGAACATCAGCCGGCTCAAAACTCAGGAGGTACGCGCAGCAAAAAAAATACTTATACTTAGTCCTAATACGTATTTATACATATTTAACTTTCAGTAATCTATGCAGGATCTAAACATTTTATTGCATTAAATTTTGTGTTAATCCTGCATGTTTTAGCTTTAAAAAATGTGTTGATTTTGTTGGTTTAGACCTGTAATTAAGCATTTGGGAAATCATCATTCAGGCTTTGCTAAATTTTTTGTATCTATAGCAATTGTCTTTTGTTCATCTGATCCGAACTCGAATTTCACTGAATAGTCGTCTGCTTCTGCTCTCACCAGGTAACAGTATATCCAGTCTTCAATACCCGAACAGTGAGACGGACTCGTTGAAGAGCTCTCACAGCACAGACAGCACGCGTATGAGCGGCCAGGAGACGCTACGGACATTCCACCCCCACCCGACCAATCACGACAGGTTAGGAGGGGACGTGGAGTCAGGGGAGGACCCTGATCCCGAGACCGTCGCCATAATACACCGATATCCCAGCACCTCGTCCCTCTCATCCAGGGGGGCCGGGGCAGCATGTAAAAAATCCTCACAGTGCGCGGCGCAACACAGCACGGCGCACGACCGACACCACGGGGCACAACCACCCGGATATGGTTCGGAATCCGGTGAGTGTGATGCATTTTAGTTAAAAACCATTTTATTTTTCTTTTCAGAACAAATGTGTCAGACAAATGTTCTGTGATTGTTCTGTGATACGAAACTATGACTTGCTCATAACTGTAGATTCATAAAGGGCCTATTTTATAAGACTAATTGTTAAAGACGGGAAAACTGCTGAGCCTGTTTTAGACTTATTTTATGGATTGGATTTGTAGTCTCGGGGACTGATAAAACAGAGAATGTTTGGTATTTTAGCTCAAAATTTGAATGAAAGTTGCGTGAAAATTTGTTATGGGCTACCAAGATGTTTCTCTTTATTTCGATACCTCTCGTTGTGGAATTACATAAATGCTCTCTGGAACTAAATGTTTTTCTGTAACGAAACCTCTCTGTAACTAAATGTTTTCTCTTCATCATTTCAGCTTCATCCCCAGGAGCGTCATCTAGTGTATATAATTGTGATGTCCCTAGTGCCAGCTATCCCTCTCCCTCAGTCTCCCCCGTTGTACATAGTCACAGTAATCCGGCGGTCAGATTGACACCTTTAGGTGAGCAAATTATGACTAAGTTATCTCCCCTTACACAATGACTAGTCTCCCTTGGGTTCTCCTGGACGTTGCTCAATTTCAGTTTCAAAAGACCCTCTATGGGTTACCGTAATATTTTGTGTTACCGTGTATATATCCCTGAAGCACCAGTTACAGGTTACCATAGGTTACCCATTTTCTACCCATGGTAACCTGCAACAGGGTTCTGGAGAAAATTTTTCTTCACAGGCCTGTATAATTTTTTGCGGATATCATATATTTCTCAGGTTCATGAAGTGTTCTCAACAGAATAATTCTACTTCTGTACTTGCTACGATGAAAAGTTGCCAGAGTGAAATTCTTCATTATGAAAGTTAAATTGCTTAAAAGAGTGAGATGCGCTTAATTCACCCTTGATATCTATTGTAATTTCTTGTTTTGCAGAATTTCACGATGGTTCAGGAGGTCAAGTGAAAAGCCGGCCTTTGTCGTGCACGGGGGCATCGTCGTCATTGTCTCCAGTGTCGCCTGTAAATACTCATTATGACTCTCAGTCCCTGACGCCATTGTCGTCGTCGTCCTCGTGCGGCATGTGTTCTCATAAACTCCAATCTAGACCACACCAAAGCGAATGCTGTCATTGTGGACGCTTAGATAAACTGTCGCCGGCGTCATCGCCGTCACCCATCATTCCAAACTCCACGTCGCTGTCGTCTCACCTCCAGGACTCTAGTAATTTACATAAACTCAATCATCATGTGACGACGGACAGCAGAAAACCCCCTGTGGCTGTATAGCACACGTATTTCCTTTCAACTCGGGCTGAAAGAAGATATAAATAATGAAGTATATTTATGTATATATATATTATATATATATATATATATGTGTGTGTGCGCGTGTATTACGAGGAAATGTTGTGACAAAAAGTGCGGGGAAACGAAATCTGGAGGTGGTGTTATTGTGGCTGATGAGGAACGAATGAATGGATGACCAAATATCTGTAATTCTCAAACGACAAAGAAATGGAGAACTAGCTTGCCAGTGATGATCCAAAGAGAAAAATTGCATTTCCATGTTAATATATATTTGCATGTACATTTTTCTCTCGTTTAACATTGGTCACAATTGTGCTACGTCCAGTTATACTGACATTTACAAAGTGCTCGAAGATCGGTTCGCATGATTTCTTAGAAGAAATTACATTTTTTTTGTCATGGTTAAAGACGGGTATTAATTTTAACGTAAATTATGCTATAGACTTGATACATGTGGTTAGTGAGCGCATTTAGCACCGCAAAAAAGAGTGGCATTTCTGTGCTCGGGCACAATTTGAGTTCAGTTCATGCCTAGACTTTGGTGCAGGTTTTTCTTCTCAAGTGCTGCCACCCGATGGCCTCGTGGATCATTACAGCTGTTCATACTACATCCCAAAGAGTGAACCAAGGGAGGTTACTCTACGATCATCATTTTCATCACCACATGGCTGTTGACCATATCATTTTTATGAAGGATCATAATAAAGTTACTTCATGGGAAATATATTCACATTAAATAATTGAACAATATGTACAGGTGTACAAAGACCGTGTGTGATTTATGCAGGCCTGCAAGTACCTCCTAATTTTTGAGTCCTTCTTATATTTTCCTATATTTTACTCAAAACCTCCTATATTTCCTATAGTTTTACTTTCTCTAACGAAAACTTTCACCAATGCTCTGAAGCGAATCAAATTGGCACCAGGAAATACATTTCAGAAAAAAAAATTACAACATTTATATTTGTCTTTCTTGAACCAAACAGCATAACAGCTCTCCTCAATCGCCACCACTATCATGACTGCATTCAGTGGATATAATTTTATTTAGACACCAGAAAACTACCAAGTTTGGAACATACAATGTAGTAGTGACCGGTCTTACACTCCTTTATTTCCTATATTTTCCTATATTTTATTAAGAAAATTCCTATATTTCCCCTACATTTTGACAAATTTCCTCCTATATTTTCTTCTATATTTTCACTGTGAGCCACTTGCAGGCCTGTTTATGTAAATATGTTGTACAAAGCTGAATCGTAACCGGGGGACACGGAGAAGAAGTCCTCTGGAGAAACTGTCTAGTTTGACTGAGTTGTAATCAACCGGGTTACCTCCCCTTGGTACCTTGACCAGTTTGCCCTATAGAGGGAGTGCCATAGAAATTACGATGAAAACTCTTGATATATTTGGGTGGGTATTTTTTACTGTTTTGTTATGGAGACCAGATTTTAATTGTTAAAGTTTTTGCTTTTGACCACAAATGTTGGAGCAATTGAAATTTTAGACCACTAAATAAGTGAATAATATTTTAATTTCAAATCATGTTAGTTGGAAAGCTCTCCTTTCCAGGTCTGATGAAATCCGTAATTCTCTTTATCTTGCCAAGTTGATGTGTTAATTCTTGAATGACATCATCCATGTATGTTTTTAAGATGCCCTTTCTACTTTCTTTATCAAATATACACATGCACTGGTCTGGGTCAAGTTTTATAACAAACTATTTCTCATACGCAATACATGTACACCCATAATTAGGAAATATCAGTTGTTGTCATCGCGGGTCGATTGTTCACAAGTTCTTTCTTAATGCTGTTAGATTTTTGATAAATCTCTGTTGTTTTGTTTAAAGTTTGCCCCATTTTGGATGAATTGTTAATGAGTTTAGATAATTTTTAATTCAGGCCAGTTGGAAGGCATTGTTATTTTCTCGTCTTTTGCGGACTACTGAGTGAACTTGACGCTGTAGTCAAAGTTAAATAATTGTGACTGAGGTACTCTGGCATAATACATTTTAATAATCACATAATGCTGTCACCGAACTACCACACTGGATAAGTCATAATATAGGGGCGTAGAAAAAATACACATCACTGAGGGGTTGGGCTGTAAGAATTTAGTGCTAGGAATATTTGTCCGTTTTCTTTGACCGGGAGAATTATGATTTTGTGATACACCCTCTCATGTGATTATGAATTTTGTGTTCTCGCCTGGGTTTTATAGCGAGAGATAGATCAATTGTTGTTGAACTGTTAACTCAGTTTCTCTAAAATGGAAATTCTCACTCGTACGATTATTTCGTACTGACTGTGTGTAATGTTTCCATTATTACATGGGTTTTTTTTCTGAGGATAGAAAATATTTCCCTATTTTGGCTGAAATTTAGAAAATATGAATTAGTGATAACAAAAAATATCCAAACTGCTGGAGCAATGTACATTCTGGCTTTAAATATGGTGTTGAAGATTGCTCGTTGTGAAAAGATTCAATTTAAGAAAGAAAATCCTTGAAATACTCACTATCCCATAGTGTAAGTTATTTTAGAAGTTTCTGGTCTGTTATCAAAAAGATATGAATATCGTGAACTGTATTTTAATTGATTAATTCCAAATTTTAGGTTTTGCAGGTAATTGATTTACTTTGCACACCAAAAGATTTTGAATACCTCATTTATTCGGCCGTGTTGAACGGTTGTAAAAGATTTGCAGTTTTAAGAATTTTGTTAAATCTAGTACAGAAATCCTCTAATAATTCAATCAAGTGAAATTTTCCATCCTATTACCAGGGTGATCAAATTTATTAGAACAGGAAGTGGACATCTTTTCAAAATCATGAAGAAAATCCTTTTTTTTATCTTAATGATTTTCAGAGGGGGGGGGCATATTTATTAAATTTTGTCAACAAAATTAGAGTGATTGAAATGTTTAACAGACTGATTGAATTATTAGAGTATTTACTGTCAACCTGTTTTGATTCATGTCTTAACAAACAATGATCAATTGGTCACAAAAGGGACCTATGAGACAAAAAGTGCTGTTTTTTCTTTAAATAATGAAGAGTAATATTGATCTGATTCTGTAGGTATGTCCGTCTGTCTGTCTGTCTCTATATAATACTGTGAAGCTGTAAACCCGCAGATAGACCATGTTATATTTATTCATCAACAGCTGACTCTGTATGACAAAGGAGTTGTCTGTCGGTCGATGGGTCGCCAGACAACAGAACTGTACAGTATATTTGAAAGAAAAGATAAAATAAAACTTCCAAATACTACATTATGAATTTGTCTTAATATTGTCGTGCGTTCTCTCCTGTTTATTATGCAACTTGTTGCTTCCTCGCTTGATGCTCAGCATTAAGAGGATATATCAAAGACTGGATCACTCGGTGTACGGATAATTTGACTGGATAACGTACTGTGTCCGTCTATCTGTCTGCGGCATGATGCTTCTGTGAGGCAGCACAAGAAAATGGCAACACTGCATACAGGCACATAGACTGAAAAAAATTTGAACGCTAGGTTGAACCCCATTCACTCCTGTTTTACGGAATATTGTCGTGTATGTTGGGCGGAAGTCGGCGATGTCACAATGCTGGGTACAACAGGATACCTGTCCAGACATACATTGTAATCCTTGATTTCTGATAAAATTTATTCCAGGTCCTGGAAGTCCTTGAAATATTACAATATTTATAAGAGGTCATGAAAAAGTCAGACAAATCAAAGATCATGGGAAAATGAAAGTTTCCATGAGGTCCTGGATTTTTTTTCTGTCACTAAGGGTAAGAATCCTGCAATAAGTTTCCTGGCATGATGTTGAATTACCAAGCAAAATAGGAATTTCTTCATTAATAACTAAACCCAAGAACAAGAGCCCAATTTGCACTATGGACTTCATCAATAAAAGAAAATGTACAAATCTTTCGGGTTACTGATGATCAGTGACCTTAAAGTGGTAGTGGCATCATTTAAAAAATATTCAGCAAATAACATATTTCGATAAAAGTTATTTAGTGGTTGAGATCAACTGTGGTGAACGTTTTTCTGTGTTCGTTTTTTTATACGCCCGCCAATACGCCCGCGGACGTATTATGTGATGGCGGTGTCCGTTCCTCGTGTCCGGTCTATATCTGGGACAGTTTTCTATCTACAGTTCTAATTTTTGGTGAGTGGATACCCTACGGGGAGACGATGTGTCGCATACCAAAATGAAGGTCAAGGTCAGAGGTCAAAGGTCACTGGCCTAAAAAACAGGAAATCACTGAAGTGTTCGTGTCCGGTCTATTTCTGTGATCATTTTCCATTCACAGTTGCAATTTTTTGTGAGTGAATACGCTAGGTGGAGACTATGTGTCGCATACCAAAATTGAGGTCGAGGTCAGAGGTCAAAGGTCACTGTTGCCTAAAGTCAGGAAATTATTGATCATTGACAGTTTTTAGCCCACCATCACCAGATGGTGGGCTGTTCAAATCGCTTTTCGTCCGTGGTCCGTCGTCCGTCCGTAAACAATTCTTGTTATCGCGATTTCTCAGGAACTACTGCACCGATCTTTCTGAAATTTGGTACACAGGTTCCCCTTGGGGTCTAGTTGTGCAGATAACTTTTCTGGTCCGATTCGAAAATCCAATATGGCCACAAGGCGGCCATCTTGGATTTCCCCATGAAACCTTGTTATCGCGATTTCTCAGGAACTACTGCACGGATCTTTCTGAAATTTGGTACGCAGGTTCCCCTTGGGGTCTAGTTGTGCAGATACCTTTTCTGGTTCGATTTGAAAATCCAATATGGCCAAAGGGCGGCCATATTGGATTTCCTCATGAAACCTTGTTATCGCGATTTCTCAGGAACTACTTCATGAATTTTTCTCAAATTTGGTACAGAGGTTCCCCTTGGCGTCTAGTTGTGCAAGATGCCTTTTCTGGTCCAATTCGAAAATCCAATATGGCCACAAGGCAGCCATCTTGGATTTTCCCATGAAACCTTGTTATCACGATTTCTCAGGAACTACTGCATGGATCTTTCCCAAATTTGGAACACATGTTCCCCTTGGGGTCTAGTTGTACAAGATACCTTTTCTGGTTCGATACGAAAATCCAATATGGCCACAAGGCGGCCATCTTGGATTTTCCCATGAAACCTTATCGCGATTTCTCAGGAACTACTGCATGGATCTTTCCCAAATTCGGTACACAGGTTCCCCTTGGGTCTAGTTGTGCAGATACCTTTTCTGGTTCGATTCGAAAATCCAATATGGCCAAAGGGCGGCCATATTGGATTTCCCCATGAAACCTTGTTATCGCGATTTCTCAGGAACTACTGCACGGATCTTTCTGAAATTCGGTACACAGGTTCCCCTTGGGGTCTAGTTGTGCAGATACCTTTTCTGGTCCGATTCGAAAATCCAATATGGCCACCAGGCAGCCATCTTGGATTTCCTCATGAAACCTTGTTATCGCGATTTCTCAGGAACTACTGCATGGATCTTTCTGAAATTTGGTACACAGGTTCCCCTTGGGGTCTAGTTGTGCAGATACCTTTTCTGGTTCGATTCGAAAATCCAATATGGCCACACGGCGGCCATCTTGGATTTCCCCATGAAACCTTGTTATCGCGATTTCTCAGGAACTACTGCACGGATCTTTCTGACATTTGGTACACAGGTTCCCCTTGGGGTCTAGTTGTGCAGATACCTTTTCTGGTACGATTCGAAAATCCAATATGGCCACAAGTCGGCCACCTTGGATTTCCCCATGAAACCTTGTTATCGCGATTTCTCAGGAACTACTGCATGGATCTTTCCCAAATTCGGTACACAGGTTCCCCTTGGAGTCTAGTTGTGCAAGATACCTTTTCTGGTCCGATTCGAAAATCCAATATGGCCACCAGGCAGCCATCTTGGATTTCCCCATGAAACCTTGTTATCGCGTTTTCTCAGGAACTACTTCATGAATTTTTCTCAAATTTGGTACAGAGGTTCCCCCAACCTGTAACCATTTCGGTCATCTATACGCGGTAAGACTGACCCTGGGATCGTGTGTGTCCATGTTCAGCCTACTTTCGGCAACTGCCAGAGGGAATTTCCATCAATCAATACCACGTGACTTCGTCAGCCAATCAGCTAAAGTCTACCGACGTAACCCCAACGTAACTCGCCATTTTCGAGTCATGTGATGAACTACTTGTTCAAAATGTCAGATCCACCACACCTCTTGGATGATACGAAAGTTACACATACCTATATATTTTGTAAGCCCAGGCAATATCTGTTTCAGAAGTGGTATGAAAACCTGTAATTTATCAGATTTCTCGAGTCTGTTCTCCGCCGGATGAAGGCCGAACAGAATCCGGTAAAGTACCGGATATCGCTCCGCAATAATGGAGACACACGATTCGCAAGCCATCTTATGGATGGCGAAGTGTGCGCAAATGAGGTTCCCCTTGGGGTCTAGTTGTGCAAGATACCTTTTCTGGTCCAATTCGAAAATCCAATATGGCCACAAGGCAGCCATCTTGGATTTTCCCATGAAACCTTGTTATCGCGATTTCTCAGGAACTACTGCATGGATCTTTCCCAAATTTGGAACACATGTTCCCCTTGGGGTCTAGTTGTGCAAAAAGATACCTTTTCTGGTCCGATACGAAAATCCAATATGGCCACAAGGCGGCCATCTTGGATTTTCCCATGAAACCTTGTTATCGCGATTTCTCAGGAACTACTGCATGGATGTTTCCCAAATTCGGTACACAGGTTCCCCTTGGAGTCTAGTTGTGCAAGATACCTTTTCTGGTCCGATTCGAAAATCCAATATGGCCACAAGGCAGCCATCTAGGATTTTCTCATGAAACCTTGTTATCGCGATTTCTCAGGAACTACTTCATGGATCTTTCTCAAATTTGGTACACAGGTTCCCCGTGGGTTCTAGTTGTGCAAAATACCCTTTCTGGTCCGATTCGAAAATCCAATATGGCCACAAGGCAGCCATCTTGGATTTTCCCATGAAACCTTGTTATCGCGATTTCTCAGGAACTACTGCATGGATCTTTCTCAAACTTGGTACACAGGTTCCCCTTGGGGTCTAGTTGTGCAAGATACCTTTTCTGGTCCGATTCGAAAATCCAATATGGCCACCAGGCAGCCATCTTGGATCTTCCCATGAAACCTTGTTATCACGTTTTCTGAGGAACTACTTCATGAATTTTTCCCAAATTTGGTACAGAGGTTTCCCTTGGGGTCTAGTTGTGCAAGATACCTTTTCTGGTCCAATTCGAAAATCCAATATGGCCACAAGGCAGCCATCTTGGATTTTGCCATGAAACCTTGTTATCACGATTTCTCAGGAACTACTGCATGGATCTTTCCCAAATTTAGAACACATGTTCCCCTTGGGGTCTAGTTGTACAAGATACCTTTTCTGGTCCGATACGAAAATCCAATTTGGCCACAAGGCGGCCATCTTGGATTTTCCCATGAAACCTTGTTATCGCGATTTCTCAGGAACTACTACATGGATCTTTCCCAAATTCGGTACACAGGTTCCCCTTGGAGTCTAGTTGTGCGCGATACCTTTTCTGGTCCGATTCGAAAATCCAATATGGCCACCAGGCAGCCATCTTGGATTTTCTCATGAAACCTTGTTATCGCGATTTCTCAGGAACCACTTCATGGATCTTTCTCAAATTTGGTACACAGGTTCCCCGTGGGGTCTAGTTGTGTAAAATACCTTTTCTGGTCCGATTCAAAAATCCAGCATGGCCACAAGGCAGCCATCTTGGATTTCCCCATGAAACCTTATCGCGATTTCTCAGGAACTACTGCATGGATCTTTCTCAAATTTGGTATACAGGTTCCGCCGTGGGGTGTAGTTGTGCAAGATGCCCTTTCTTGTCCGATCCGAAAATCCAATATGGCCACCAGGCAGCCATCTTGGATTTCCCCATGAGACTTTGTTATTGTCATTTCTCAGGAAATACTCCATGTATCTTTGTCAAATTTGGTACACAGGTAAGATACCTTTTCTGGTCTGATTCGAAAATCCAATATGGCCACAAGGCGGCCATGTTCGATTTCCCCATGAAACCTTGTTATCGCGATTTCTAATGAACTACTGCATGGATCTTTCCCAAATTCGGTACACAGGTTCCCCTTGGGATCTAGTTGTGCAAGATGCCTTTTCTGGTCCGATTGGAAAATCCAATATGGCCACCAAGCAGCCATCTTGGATTTCCTCATAAAACTTTATCGTGATTTCTCAGGAAGTACTGCATGGATCTTTCTCAAATTTGGTACCTAGGTTCCCCTTGGGGTCTAGTTGTGCAAAATACCTTTTTCGGTCTGATTCGAAAATCCAATATGGCCACCAGGCGCCCATCTTGGATTTCCCATGAAACTTTATCGTGATTTCTCAAGAAGTACGGCATGGATCTTCCTCAAATTTGGTACACAGTTTCCCCTTGTGGTCCAGTTGTGCAAGATACCTTTTTTGGTCCGATTCGAAAATCTGATATGGCCGCCAGGTGACCATCTTGAATTTTCCCTTGAAACATTGTTATCGTTAATTCTCAGGAACTACTTCATGGATTCTTTCTGAAATTTGGTACACAGGTCCCACATGGGGCCTAGTTGTGCAAGATGCCTTTTTTGGTTCGATTCGAAAATCCAAGTTATGCTTAAAATTACATGTAATACGGTATTCTCGAGTTGTGACGTTGCATCACACGAGTCGGCGGATCAGACAGTGGGACATATTCTATATAGTGACTATAGAGAATATCCATACCTTCACCTTCCATATCAAGGAGTTCAAATAATTCGGAATTAAAATGTATTTCTTCAAATTTTAAATCAGTTTTCTTAGTCCTGTGAACTGTTTCGTCTGCCGACGGGTCGGCTACATGAAGGGACGTCACTCTTGTGACACAACGTTACAACTCGACAACTTTAGACTACTGGCGGCGTGTTTCGATCCCAGGGAGATAATCAGGATTCAGACACTTTCGAAGTTTCAACATTACTGCGGGGATCCCTTCAGTATTAAGTATTGTACCATGTTACTATTTTCGAGCATGGTTTCTTAAAAGACATATCTCAAACTAGCCCAGTAAACAGAACAGAATTAGCATTCGTTCCTAATTATAAAATCTTAAGTATGTTTCATAGCTCATGCCAAAGGGTCAAAGATATTCGTCTTCGCTTCCAGTACCCAATGACAAGTGCAAAAAAAAAAATACTACAGAACGAAGAGGAATGATTCTTTGGACATTCACTTTCAGGCTAACGTTGCTCTTTTCTCTTGTACTATTACAACTGACATAAGTACAGCTTCTAGAAATCTTGAAACCCCTTAAACTTAGAAAGATGATATCATGGTGTTTTCCAGTGTCCCTTTTTCGATCTTTTTCGCTCAGATTCGAAATTCCGTAAACAAAATTACAAATCAATCGTTTGTTCTTAGTAACAATGGACAAAAAGATCCTCTTGTCATTAGCTTACAATTATCGGACAATGGTGGGCGCCAAGATCCTTCAGGATCTCTCGTCTATCTACAGTTCTAACTTTTGGTGAGTGGATGCCATAGGGGGGGAGGATATGTTGCATATCAAATGTAGGTCGAGGTCAAAGGTCAGTGTGACCGAAAAATCAGGAAATCATTAAAAATTTCTAATTTTTTGTGAGTGGATTCAATAGGGGAAAATGAAGTGTCGCATACCAAAATATAGGTCAAGGTCGAAGATCAAAGGTCACTGTGACCCAAAAATCAGGAAATTATTAAAAATAACATTTCTTTGTGTCAGCAGATACATTAGGGGGACACAATGTGTCACATATCAAAATGTAGGTCAGTGTCAAAGGTCAAGGTCACTGTGACCCTGGGACAGTTTTCTATCTACAGTTCTAATTTTTGGTGAGTGGATACCCTACGGGGAGACGATGTGTCGCGTACCAAAATGAAGGTCAAGGTCAGAGGTCAAAGGTCACTGGCCTAAAAAACAGGAAATCACTGAAGTGTTCGTGTCCGGTCTATATCTGTGATCATTTTCTATTCACAGTTGCAATTTATTTTTTGTGAGTGAATACGCTAGGTGGAGACGATGTGTCGCGTACCAAAATTGAGGTCGAGGTCAGAGGTCAAAGGTCACTGTTGCCTAAAGTCAGGAAATCATTGATCATTGACAGTTTTCTATATACAGTTCTAACTTTTGGTGAGTGGATGCCATAGGGGGGAAGGATGTGTTGCATATCAAATGTAGGTCGAGGTCAAAGGTCAGTGTGACCGAAAAATCAGGAAATCATTAAAAATTTCTAATTTTTTGTGAGTGGATTCGATAGGGGAAAATGAAGTGTCGCATACCAAAATATAGGTCAAGGTCGAAGATCAAAGGTCACTGTGACCCAAAAATCAGGAAATTATTAAAAATAACCTTTCTTTGTGTCAGTAGATACATTAGGGGGACACAATGTGTCACATATCAAAATGTAGGTCAGTGTCAAAGGTCAAGGTCACTGTGACCCAGAATCATGAAATTGTTAAAAATCATGATTTTTTTTAGTCCATTGAGAAATTACAGGTAGCCGTTTTGTCATGTACCAAAATTTAGATCCAGGTCAATAGTCAAGATCACTGTGATACCAGAATCAAGGTCAAAGGTCAGTGTGACTTAAAAATCAGGAAATCACTAAAAATTACTAATTTTTGGTGAGTGGATTCAATAGGGAGAAAGGAAGTGTCGCATACCAAAAATTAGGTCCAGGTAAGGTCACTATGACCCCAAAATCAGGAAATTATTAAAAATAACATTTTTTTTTGTGTCAGTAAATACATTAGGGGGACACGGTGTGTCACATACCAAAATGTAGGTCAAGGTCAAAGATCAAGGTCACTGTGACCCCACAATCATGAAATTGTTAAAAATCACGCTTTTTTGTGTCCATTGAGAAATTACGGGGAGATGGTTTGTCATGTTCCAAAATTTAGGTCAAGGTCAGTAGTCAAGGTCACTGTGACTCCAGAATCAAGAAATCTGTGAAAATTACTTTTTTTGTGTCTGTAGATACATTAGGGGGACATGATGTGTCACGTACCAAAATGTAGGTCACGGTCACTGTGACCCCAAAAATCATGAAATTCATAAAAATCATGATTTTTTTGGTGTCCATTAATACATTGACGGAAGACGATGTGTCATGTACCAAAATTTAGATCAAGGTCAAAGCTCAAAGTCACTGTGACCTCAAAATCAGGATATCATTAAGTCACATTTTCATATGCCTGTCGAAGACGAGGTCATGTAATGCGATGTTGCGTTCTGTCCATTCATCCATTAACATTTGTTGTCCATGTGATATCTCTAGTTTCAAGGTATGGAATGGTATCAAATACCTTACTCGCATGGCGAAGAGGAGCCATACATCAATTTGTCAAAGGTCAAGGTCACAGTCCCCCAAAACTGAATCAAGTTTAGCTGACTATATGTGTTAGGTTGGAATATTCTCTCCCCTACATGTATATGGCATTTGTCCTGTGGAGTCTCCCGTTGTTTGAAACAGCTACATTTAGTTAAACTGTTGTGAAATAAAAACCATACTTTTACTAATTTAACGGGGAGAGGTGTCCTTTATGAACTTCATACCTGTTTATCAACTCAAGAACAAAGGTTTACTTCATCACTTTCTTCTTTCTTCATGAAAAATTATCTCGTCTGAAAGAAATCCATTTGCAGGAAAACTACTATTTTCTTGTGTTTGACTATTGTTGATTTCAGTGTGGGATATGTGAGCTCTCGGTTCTTGCTCCAAGGTCAACTAGTTTCCAATAGTTCTGCTCATTTTAGTTTATCATTCAATTTTAGATGTGATATATGTTACATTCTCAGAAGCGCAAAATTGTAGACCTTTCTCTGGATTGCTAGCTACCAATTGGAATCAAGGCTATTAAACAACCTTGAAATTTGGACCAATGTAATTCCAGATATACGGGCGTATATTGAAGCCCCTTGGGCTCTTGTTTAATATAACAAGCATTGAAATCACACTTCTGACATTCTCTGAAAAACGTAACAGCACCTGCACTTGGCTCCAGTACCTGAGATGAGATGATGTCACAAAATGCGCACTGGCATTCCGGGCGTGATGCTTTGCAACGTCATACTCGATCTTAGAACTTTTATAGCACTGTGACGGCTTCCAACGTGACGTCATGGATACGTTATCCGACATCATCTCAGTCATTTCCCATTTTCATGTTGTTCACTAGAACGAATTGAAGTATCTGACAATATTGATTCCTATATGAATTGCAAGACTGCGTCCTTCAAAGGTTTATTGTTTGCCATAAGCTGAGATATTCCTGAAGTTTGATCGCACACTGGACAGGAGTAATTCAACAAACAATGGTGGCCACCGTGACACTGAATTTTTCAATTTTTGATCTTTGACGACTTCAGTACCGGTATCTAGCATATAGTCTTCACTGATATATCCACTCAAAAAATTTAAAAAAATTGAATTTCGACGATTTCCTGATTTTGGACCAATGATCTTGACATTTGATCTTAGTTTTGCGATTACTCACCCCCATTCCCATATATTCACTCGCAAAACAAATGTTCAATATTTCAGATTTTTATGCCATAGTGACCATGACATTTGATCTATTTACCTCGATCGTCGCTATATAGCTGAAATATTGCTGAATGCGACGTTACACCCTAATTCTCTCTCTCTCTCTCCCTATTCACCTCGATTTCGGTACGCCACATCCGCGTGAGCCCATGGTTTGAGAGGAATGGGTCAATTGTTCAAAGTTAAGGAGGAACTAAATAACGAAGGTACATTCCACAGGACTTCGCCAGCTGTGGATGACGTAGTCCAAAAATGCCAGAAAAGTTTCACAGTTGTAAGAATACCATCTTCACCACGTCAAGGTTTCTATTTGTGAGCCAAAGGCGAACCCTTGTCCAACTTGGATAGCATACCGCGTTCCGCCCACACTCCAGTTACGTGACCTAGAAAAACTGCGCTGATGGTAAAATACGTTTGGGTTTTACTTTCGCTACTAAACTATTCGCTGATACCGAATGTAAAATATTTAATCCAAGCACGCATAACAATAAAATATTAATGGATAGACCAGTGAAATTTTATAGAAATCCTAGCCCGAAAACATCGGCTATCACCTATCACACCCCGAGTTTCTGGGTTAGTCCTTCAGTGGGAACGTGAGGTCGGATACACTGACATCGCGGACCGCCTTTAAAGCTTCGGTGTTTTCTACATTTGCCTGGCTTGTTGGATGTTTGATGGTAGATGAATGGGTTTATTTTCTCTTCAAATAGATTTTGTTTTAAACTATGTTTCCTTTATATTTATTAATGTTCATGGTTGTTGAAAAGGTGCATGTTCATCTGCATCATTATGGAAGCCGGATGCGGCCATTCGTCGCTTCGTCACATCGACTTTCTAAAAGTTAAGTCGTAATCAAAGTCGAAGTCGATTCGGCGATTCGACGATGCGAAGTAACGAAGTCGACTTCGTCACTTCGCATCGTCGAATCGCCGAATCGACTTTCGCTACGACTTCGAGTGAGTGAGTGAATAGGGTTTTACGTCGCTTTCAACATTTTTTCAGCTATATCACGACGGGGAAGGGAAGGGAGGGGAGGGGGAGGGTCAGGGATACCTACTTGTAACAGAGCAGATCTAATGCTGCCATTTTATAGTGCTGTCCCACTGGAATATCATGCCGTAGGCAGACATGACACCCCACTCAGTCACATTATACTGACACCGAGCGAACCAGTCCTTGTTCTATCCTCTTAATGCTGAGCGTAAGCGAGGAGCAACAAGTTCCATTTTTCAAGTCTTAGGTATGACCCGGCCTGGGATCGAACCCAGTACCTACCGCTTACGAGGCCGACGCTCTAACCATTAGACCACCGCAGTGCGGTCCGCTACGACTTCGACTTTCACTACGACTTCGACTTTCGCTACGACTTCGACTTTCGCAATCAAAGCGTGACTAAAATACATCATTCTTTAGATGACGACTTTACAACGAATATTATGGATTAAGAATACTGATCAGCTATACGGATTTGATATTTTTGGAACATCATGATGTCTTGCCGGCATCATTGAAAACTGTTGACCGCTTCTCTCTTGCAGGAAACAAGCCTATGTTTATGTATACTATGATTGTCTTTTTGAATTTGGTGTTATTACTGTTATATGGAATATGGAATAGGTCTTTGGATTATGGACGCGGATATTCTTTAATGGACGACGGCTGAATTATGAATGACGGACCAGACGGTTGTAATTTTCGACTTTTGAAGATCACTCGATCCCCTAATTATTGTCGTAAGCAATATAGACGGTTTGAAAGATTTCAAAGACACGAACGTTGGAAGAACTGTATAATTTATAATGGAATTTCACACAAATTGTGTTGGGAAGAAGGCTCGAGTTTAACTGAAACGTGGATAAACTGTAGATAATGCCATCAAATCTGTAACATAAGGTTTGATAAAGGATACTGATAGAGAAATATTCTTGGTCCATATTTCTGTCCATAAAAAAAAGTATCAATTAAATGTGATCATAAGTACGCCCGTATATGAAGAGATAATGTCAATCAGACTTGTAGGAAACTGTTGAACGTACGCCTGCGTTCTAGCACATAACAAAACCTGCCAATTATACAGGATATCAAATATTCAACCATGTAAGTAGTATACAAAGAGGATTTAAACCCCTATTTTGCCGGGGGAGATAACTCTTGGGGAGATGACGGAGAGTTCCGACAGGTGGCGTTTCTCAGGAGACCAAAAACTACCTCCAACACAAGAGAGCTCCCTGACTCGATCGGGTGTGACCTTGGAGCGTAGGTTTGAAAAGAATACATGAAACCATGGGAAGGAAGACTTATAGTAATAAATATAATCTATAGGACGAGTCTAGCATCCGTGCGACCCGAGGGTTGAGCGTTCATTGTCCAGTATACCTCCGCAAAAATAAACAAACAAAAAGAGGATTCCCCTTTGGCATCGATGGTGCTGCCCTCTAGAGGCAGGGTGGGTGCATGTAAAATTTATCCAGATATAAAATACGGAACACGGACTTTACCCTAGAAGATACTCCTATCGACTCTATTCCAAAGGGCTAATATCAGTCCCCGGGCGGATCGGGGTGAGAGAGGTAGGGTGGGTGTATTTAAATTTTCTGCGGGGAAAAAAGCGGAACACGGACTTTACACTAGGAGCCTGTATTATACAATATACGGGAAAATGCCTGTATGGGTACATCCCCATACTGGCTAGGGGGGATGGTCATATATGTTTTTGTGGGTTTTACTGTGGGTTGTTTGGTCTTGTATTTCTCGTCTCAGTAGTAGGTAAAGAGCAAATTGGCGTAATGGCGCTTCACTGCGCATGCGCAGAAATTTTTTTGACGTCACAGCGACATCCAATGAGAAGCGCGTATTGTGTCACATGGGGTCATGGTGGTGGTGGGTGGTGGGTTTAAGATGGCGGCTGGTGGTGGTGGGTGGTGGGTTTAAGATGGCGGCTGGTGGTGGTGGGTGGTGGGTTTAAGATGGCGGCTGGTGGTGGTGGGTGGTGGGTTTAAGATGGCGGCTGGTGGTGGTGGGTGGTGGGTTTAAGATGGCGGCTGGTGGTGGTGGGTGGTGGGTTTAAGATGGCGGCTGGTGGTGGTGGGTGGTGGGTTTAAGATGGCGGCTGGTGGTGGTGGGTGGTGGGTTTAAGATGGCGGATTGTAGAAAAACGTATAAAAGCAGGCGATTTTTAGGGGTGGGGTGTATTTATTGCACTACCTGCCTGATTGACCTGACCAGCCTACCTGCCTGATTGACCTGACCATCCTGTCTGCCTGCCTGTCTGCCTGCCTGCTTGCCTATCCGCTTGTATGAGCCGAAAGCATGAGACGTGGAGAAGATTTTCCCTGGGACCCAGCAGCACCTCCGGTTGAAGTCTTGCCTGAAGACGAACGTGTCAGGGACATTTATCGACGTCACTGGGCTACCATACGCCATTGTTTTCACCGTGACCGTCGTCTATTGGACTTGTATAACTTTCGATTGCAGGACCTCACGTATCTGTCTACCTATGCCGAGAATATTTTCACAGATCAGGTGACAGCGTTCAAGTTGAATATGACATTCGGGTACATTTTACGGCACAAGGAGACGGACCAGGTGCGGTATTATTATCCCAGCAATAATACCTATGTGTTTGATCAGCCGTTCACGGTGACGGATGCGATTTCTCTGGAGCCACTCATCGACCAATTGACTACGTTGGATCCATTGGAATGGGCCCGGTTGCAACGCCCCAATACCCAATGGCTTGTGGAAATGGTGACCAACGTCACATTTTTCGTCACGAAAATGAGAGATCATCCTATCGGTGCTCCTGTACTACTACCCCCTTGGTTGCTTCGTCGAAAAGGCCTGTATGCATTAACAGCAGGGGCAAAGGGGCCCTACAAAGACCGGAAATGTCTGTTTCGGTGTTTGGCCGTGCATGTGGACGAGTGTGATCCCCGGTCTTGTGACACAGTGGCCAATGACTATTGGGAACAGTATTTACAGCAGCAAGACTTGGATAAGCGGCACTTCCGTGGAGTTCCGTTCAAGAATTTGGATGACGTGGAAACACTGTTCAACATCAATATCTTTGTATACCGATTACGATGCGAGGAGGATACATTTGTGGCTGAATTGGTTCGTCGTTCAACAGAACGGTATGCTGCTACGATGAAAGTCAATGTGTTCGACGACAATGGCGTGAGTCATTTTTCGCTGATCAACAATATGAGCCAGTACGCTCAGTCTTTCAGTTGTGCCCAATGCCATCGGGTGTTTCACCGTTCCTCCAACTTACATCGCCACGAGAAAATCTGTGACAACAGTGTCAAGCGAGTATATCCGGGTGGTGTGTATCATAATACGCCTACTATTTTCCAGGAACTGGCCGATGAGGGTTTGATCATACCGGAGGTGGATCGTTATTTTCCCTACCGGGCGTGTTACGATTTTGAGGCCCTGTTGGAGCCCATGGACATGTTTTCAGCGAAAACGCAGTGGACGCAGCGCCATATTCCTCTGAGTGTCAGTATTTCCAGCAACGTACCTGGCTATGACGCTGCACCGGTGTGTTTCGTGTCCACGGGGGATTCCCATGAGTTGATCATCCGCATGATGGAGTATTTACAGGAAGTCAGTGCGGCTAGTACAGAACTATTGGTGTCCAAGTTCCAGGACGTACTGGACCAGCTGGACGATCGGATTCCTATACCGGGTGTAGCGTTTAGTGACGATGAAGAGTCCGAGTCAGAGTCGGGGTCCGAGTCGGAGCCCGAGTCGCAGCCCCTGCAGTCGGATGTGCCTTTACCGAAACCGTATGCGGAGAAATTGAAAGTGCGCTTCCTACAATATCTAGGCCAGTTACCGGTGCTAGGTTTCAACTCCGGGCGCTATGATTTGAACATGGTGAAGGAATTTCTTTACCCCTACTTGGCCCAGGCGAATACCCTCAAGTCCGTCATCAAGAAGATCAATAATCATATGGCCCTCACTACCACATCACTGCGTTTCCCGGATGTACGGAACTACTTAGCTCCTAATTATAGCTATGATCAGTGGGTGAAGGCGTATGACTGTGCACAAACCAAAGGGAGGTTCCCTTACACGTATATATCCACGCTCGACTGTTTGGAGGAAACACAGTTGCCACCCCGGGATGCCTTCTTTGATGATTTGAAGCAAGTGGAATGTCCCGAAGACACGTACCGGGAACTACAGCAGGTATGGAACGATCAACATATGCAGACCTTGCGACATTTCCTGATATGGTATAATAACCTAGATGTGGTTCCTTTCCTGGAAGCGGCCGAGAAAATGGTGCAACTCTTTCGTCGTGAGATGCACGTCGATATCTTCAAGGAGTGCTTGAGTTTACCGGGTCTAGCGCTTCGCCATCTTTTTCAAGCGTGTCCTACGTACTTCTCGCTGATACAGGAAAAAGATGCAGACATGCATGATTGTCTAAAGCAGAACATTGTCGGCGGACCGAGCCTTATTTTTCACCGTTACCACGAGAAGGACGTCACTACTCTCCCCAGTGGAAAACCCTGTGCTAAGATCATCGGATTCGATGCCAATGCCTTGTACCTGTGGTCTCTGGCCCAACCTATGCCCAGTGGCCATTATACACGTTGGTTGGCGGAAGGTCGGCATTTTACACCGCAACGCACACCCTACAAGCATCTGGCTGATCAGTGGTTGGATTGGGAAGCCTATCGACGGGGAATTACTATACGACACCAGACCAACGCCACAGAGAAGCGCATAGGAGATCGTCGACTCCCCGCCGATGGGTTTGCCCTGGTGGGTAGAACACCCACCGTATTCCAATTTTACGGTTGCTATTGGCACGGCCACGGATGTCATTTCAGCGCTGGACGCTTCAATGAACGACGTGGAAAAACACCGGAAGAATTACGGGAAGAAGTGGTGGAGAACGGTGATTATGTGAAAGAGAGAGGATACCATCTGATTGAAATGTGGGAGCGTGAATTTCACACGATGTGCCAGGCCCTGCCCCATTTACGGCGTTTCCTAAAAGAGCGCGAGTACCCCTTGAGTCGTCGGCGACTCCTGAGTCTGCCACAGATGTTCGACGCCATTCGTTCGGGGGACCTCTACGGCTTTGTCGAGTGTGATTTGCATGTTCCCGACACTCTCAAGCCTCTCTTCGCCCAGTGTCCTCCCATCTTTAAGAACACGCTGGTGGGTCGGGCTGATATTGGGGACACCATGAGGGCCTATGCGGAGCAACACGAGTATTTGCCTCAACCTCGACGGATGTTGATTGGTAGTATGTGGGCCGAGAAAATCTTGCTGGGCACTCCCTTACTGCGGTGGTACATGAACCACGGTTTGGAAATTACCCAAATATACCAAGTGATACAATACGTACCCCACGCCTGGTTTGCGGAGAATGCCGACATTGTGACGTCGGCCCGCCGTCAAGGTGACCAAGACCCGAGTAAGGACCTACAAAGACCGGAAATGTCTGTTTCGGTGTTTGGCCGTGCATGTGGACGAGTGTGATCCCCGGTCTTGTGACACAGTGGCCAATGACTATTGGGAACAGTATTTACAGCAGCAAGACTTGGATAAGCGGCACTTCCGTGGAGTTCCGTTCAAGAATTTGGATGGCGTGGAAACACTGTTCAACATCAATATCTTTGTATACCGATTACGATGCGAGGAGGATACATTTGTGGCTGAATTGGTTCGTCGTTCAACAGAACGGTATGCTGCTACAATGAAAGTCAATGTGTTCGACGACAATGGCGTGAGTCATTTTTCGCTGATCAACAATATGAGCCAGTACGCTCAGTCTTTCAGTTGTGCCCAATGCCATCGGGTGTTTCACCGTTCCTCCCACTTACATCGCCACGAGAAAATCTGTGACAACAGTGTCAAGCGAGTATATCCGGGTGGTGTGTATCATAATACGCCTACTATTTTCCAGGAACTGGCCGATGAGGGTTTGATCATACCGGAGGTGGATCGTTATTTTCCCTACCGGGCGTGTTACGATTTTGAGGCCCTGTTGGAGCCCATGGACATGTTTTCAGCGAAAACACAGTGGACGCAGCGCCATATTCCTCTGAGTGTCAGTATTTCCAGCAACGTACCTGGCTATGACGCTGCACCGGTATGTTTCGTGTCCACGGGGGATTCCCATGAGTTGATCATCCGCATGATGGAGTATTTACAGGAAGTCAGTGCGGCTAGTACAGAACTATTGGTGTCCAAGTTCCAGCACGTACTGGACCAGCTGGACGATCGGATTCCTATACCGGGTGTAGCGTTTAGTGACGATGAAGAGTCCGAGTCGGAGTCGGAGCTCGAGTCGCAGCCCGAGTCGCAGCCCCTGCAGTCGCAGGATGTGCCTTTACCGAAACCGTATGCGGAGAAATTGAAAGTGCGCTTCCTACAATATCTAGGCCAGTTACCGGTGCTAGGTTTCAACTCGGGCGCTATGATTTGAACATGGTGAAGGAATTTCTTTACCCCTACTTGGCCCAGGCCAATACCATCAAGTCCATCATCAAGAAGATCAATAATCATATGGCCCTCACTACCACATCACTGCATTTCCTGGATGTACGGAACTACTTAGCTCCTAATTATAGCTATGATCAGTGGGTGAAGGCGTATGACTGTGCACAAACCAAAGGGAGGTTCCCTTACACGTATATATCGACGCTCGACTGTTTGGAGGAAACACAGTTGCCACCCCGGGATGCCTTCTTTGATGATTTGAAGCAAGTGGAATGTCCAGAAGACACGTACCGGGAACTACAGCAGGTATGGAACGATCAACATATGCAGACCTTGCGAGATTTCCTGATATGGTATAATAACTTAGATGTGGTTCCTTTCCTGGAAGCGGCCGAGAAAATGGTTCAACTCTTTCGTCGTGAGATGCACGTCGACATCTTCAAGGAGTGCTTGAGTTTACCGGGTCTGGCGCTTCGCCATCTTTTTCAAGAGTGTACTACGTACTTCTCGCTGATACAGCAAAAAGATGCAGACATGCATGATTGTCTAAAGCAGAACATTGTCGGCGGACCGAGCCTTATTTTTCACCGTTATCACGAGAAGGACGTCACTACTCTCCCCAGTGGAAAACCCTGTGCTAAGATCATCGGATTCGATGCCAATGCCTTGTACCTGTGGTCTCTGGCCCAACCTATGCCCAGTGGACATTATACACGTTGGTTGGCGGAAGGTCGGCATTTTACACCGCAACGCACACCCTACAAGCATCTGGCTGATCAGTGGTTGGATTGGGAAGCCTATCGACGGGGAATTACTATACGACACCAGACCAACGCCACAGAGAAGCGGATAGGAGATCGTCGACTCCCCGTCGATGGGTTTGCCCTGGTGGGTAGGACACCGACCGTATTTCAATTTTACGATTGCTATTGGCACGGCCACGAATGCCATTTCAGCGCTGGACGCTTCAACGAACGACGTGGAAAACCACCGGAAGAATTACGGGAAGAAGTGGTGGAGAACGGTGATTATGTGAAAGAGAGAGGATACCATCTGATTGAAATGTGGGAGTGTGAATTTCACACGATGTGGCAGGCCCTGCCCCATTTACGACGTTTCCTAAAAGAGCGCGAGTACCCCTTGAGTCGTCGGCGACTTCTGAGTCTGCCACAGATGTTCGACGCCATTCGTTCCGGGGACCTCTACGGCTTTGTCGAATGTGATTTGCGTGTTCCCGACACTCTCAAGCCTCTCTTCGCCCAGTGCCCGCCCATCTTTAAGAACACGCTGGTGGGTCGGGCTGATATTGGGGACACCATGAGGACCTATGCGGAGCAACACGAGTGTTTG